>SZWC01021066.1:16218-38291 GCA_023375785.1 Penium margaritaceum
ACACACACACACACACACACACACACACACACACACACACACACACACACACACACACACACACACACATTCTCAGTGCACGTGATTTGAATAAAGGCTCTCTTAAGCAACGCTCATACACGTCATGGAGCACACGCTTCTTGGTACATAGCCGAGTGCAACAGTGGTGACCACAGTACTGTTACGTCCTTGACATACGCGATTCCCTAAACTCCACGAGTGGAAATTTTTATCTTTACATTTATGGCCCACTACGTGACGAATTCAGGATTATTACGCCATCCGCCCAAGGGTGTTTTCACCAACTGCCCCGACCTCCGGTTTTCCGCTTCAGAAGTTTCTGACAACTTTGACCACCTTCCAGAATGGTCAAAAAAAGTGTCGTGAACTATATTAATGTTTTAATATTGTTCACTTGACTTCTCGACAGCGCTAGAATTTTATAAAGAAGGGCCTCGATGTTTCTCGAAGCCCCTCGACTTCTAAGCGGAGCTTCTCGAAGCAGCCACTCACAGTGCGGTCTCGCACGCATCGCTCGGCTCGAGCGCTGAGGACCCGACATATGCCTCATTCTCATTCTTGGCATTGTATAAATGTATTTGACTAACTCGACACTGTACCTCATCCTTGTAAACCATCTAAGTTCCGTTTGGCGTAACACTTTGGTATCAAAGCACATCGGCCGTAGAGGAGAAAAAAACATATGAAGTACCTGGCGACAACCTGGCATGATTCCTTAGCCCATCTCCACCATTAAAAATTTTGCAGAATTCATGACAACAACGATAAGAAGAGCAAGCATTTGGAGCAAGGAGAAGTAGTCCTTGGTTAGTTCTCCCGCGATGGCGGATGCAGAGCATGCAAACAAAGATGCTCTACAGGTGAACCAGGCGGCAGCGGCAACTTTCTTGAAAAATGGCATAGCACCAGCAACTTCTGACGCTACGACGGACCCCTCGGGCTTGAAAAACCCTTTGCCCTTGCCGGAACCTGTTGGGGCGACACTTGGCACGATAGGAGGCACCGGCCAACAAGCGCGAATCAACGAAGACCCTAACCAGAAATTTTCTGGACTCGAGAACCTTCAGAACCATCTACTCCAACAGCTCAACGCAAAAATGGAGGAGCTTTAAAGTTTTCGTGCGTGCAATGTTGTACTCACCCAGAGAAACTTGTAACTCGGGAGATAACCCTAGACTCAACCGGCACTCCCTGAGTCGTTCGATCCCGCAAAGTCCAAGGGACCGACAGTCAAGACACGGCTGACAAGTTTTGAGGTGCATTTAACTGCTACTAGGATGAACAACAAAAAAAGGTGCATTGCTTTTGCATGCCACAGGTCTGAGGTGGTGGTCTGATCTAAAGGCCATCCAACGGCAGCAAGAGACCATTGGAGCTGGATCAAGGACTCACGCAAACGCTCTCACATTGTCGACCGTTGGTGTACTACCTTTCTATAAAATTAATCCAATGTGGCATGACTCCCTCACATCACCGGATACATGGAACGACTTCACGCGTGCTGCACTCGATTTCTTAGGAAATCTGATAGAGAAAACCGTCGTAGAGTTCAGACTCCAGCGCCTGCGTCAACAATCCACTGTGACAAGTAAGTTCGGTGTTTTTGCGAGATCATCACCGGCAGTGACCTAGCCCCCGATGACTTGTGTTTCTACTACAAAAAAACTCAATCAAGATATTTGGTGAGCAATCGCCATCTTTGGCATCCAAGATTGCCTTCTGCAAATGATCGCAGCAGCCGACCATATTGATAGCGCCAAAGACAATGCTCGGATGCAGGAATCCAATGGCTGGCGATCCTAATACCACAATTCTTATTGTTGTGGAGAGAAGTCCAAGTCGGCAGAAACCTTGTCCCCAATGGAGATTGACGAAGTCAATCAACGTGATCAATGACCCTGCTCTACCTATGGGAAGCCGGGTCATATCCCGTGTGATTGCCAAAAGCGGCAACAACAAGCCGAAAGGGGGAAAAGTTGCAGAAAAAGAGTGGGGAGTCAAGAAAAGGCAAAGAAAAAGGAGACTCTTGTCCGTTCAAAAAGTTATGTGCCGACCGATTTCCCATGTGAGCGGCTCACATCGTTGCAAACAAGGATTCCTGAGATTGCAAAGACCAACAAGGGGTACGAGGATGACCAACCGGCGATACAGTTGCGGGTACAACCGAGGGGTTGTAAAAGTCAAAGAGATGTTCTGGCACTACTGGATGGAGGAGCAACTCACAATTTCTTCAGCAACGACAAGGTTCAAAAGCTCGGTTTGTAGACCACACAAGGGTTGTTTATAGGAAAGACCATCAAGGGCGATAGCTGATCCATCGACTTTGCAAACCACTTTGACTGCAACTTGGAGATCTGCACGACATAACGGTCTAAATGACTTGCCCAATGAGGAACCACAAAATCATCTTTGGGCAAGATTTCCTGTACGTGCACATTCCACAAGTTTACCAGAGTAGCGGATCATTACACGTCAGCAGTAATGGTACAAAGCGGCACTTTCCTCTGGTCGAGCGACCCACCATGCAGCGGCAATTACGGGAAGTACCAGAGGTGGAAGCAGCAGTGAAAGTTGCGACAGCCAGAAAACTCCAACTAATATCTTTGGACATGGCAAAACGATACCTGAAGCATGGAGCCCAAGCGTGGCTAGTCCACGTAGAAGCAGGGGAAGCGGAAGAAATTGCAGCAGCTGAGGCAACACCAACACCCTTGACGCCGGAGAAGTTCACAGCCGTACCTAAGGAGTTTGCCAAGATCATTAAGGAGTTTTAAGGGGTTTTTCTTGACGAATTACCCCAAGAGCTACCACCACAATGAAGCATCGACCATCAGATAGAACTGGAACTGGACAACAGAAAGACGGTGAAGGGAACCTACCCTACTGCCAGATGAATTCGTTACTAAATAACTACTGTTTTCCACGAGTTTAAGTATTTGTGTGCGACTGCAAAAGGTTTTGTGGTTATTTGTGTGCGATTTGATATTCCTTGGTCGGGTTCATTTTTTTTCAAAGAGAGGAGGTCTTCTAGTGTTTTTGTCCGGTGTTTTGTGCATGAGATCGACTTCAGATCGGAGTGCTTTTTAAATTCGTTACGAACTGACATCAGTTGGGTCGGGAGTGAGGAGTGGCAATGTGGGTCCCGCACCCATAGGGTGGGCCCTAACGAAAGTACACAACAAACAGTGAGAGAAGAGGTGGGAATGAGTGAAAGTTGGACAATGGCATTGATTAAAGAATGGCACATGAACGTCATTCAACCTGATCCTCTTCTTCGTACACCTGCTGGTTCGAGCTAGTCATGTACGTCAACATGTCGTTAGATGCCTCACGCTGGAAGTCTGAAATCAGCCGACTGAGCGGCTGATTTGAGATGCTGCGCTTTGGCTGACGTAGCGGGAGCTATGGTGATCCAAATCGTGCACGGTTTGGTGCGTTGGATAGCTCATGACTAGCCCTATAAATGTTTGCGTCATGTCCATGTTGGAAAACTAATGCAAAATCGCGTTATTCCCTTCGCAAAAGTGACTGTCTCACATTTTTCTTCAACTGCCAGAAACATAGCGTGAGGCAACCAGAAAGCTCATGCTTAGACTCAGAACCACCCGCAAAAAACTTAGCCGTGAATACAGTAGAACCATCGGGCCACGTTGGAACCGTACCCCGGTTTCTGACATAGTCGACGCATCAAGTACAAGGCAACAAACTCGCATGAGTCATCAGCACATTGCCACTGACAAGAAGTTCACCGACCTCACGAAGAAAACGGTGAAGAGAGCGATCGTACCCAGTGAAAATAAATAGTTATTGAAGATTAATCTGGCAATGGAGGATCAGCAGCACATGGTCAACGATGCTCTCAAGATGAACCAGGCAGCAACGGCAATCTTCAAAGTAAATGGTGCAGCATCAACAACCTTGACTGCCATTTTGGTGATGGACCCTTGGGCCTAGTAAACCCTTCACCTCCGCCGTTGCCCGTCGGGAAGACACCTGTCACAATGTAAGGCAGCAATCAAGATGCTCAAATGATCAAAGGCTTGTACCAGATGTTTTCGGGACTCAAAAGCCTCAATACCCATCTACTCAAAAACTTCAATACCTCAGTGGAATAGTTTCAAAATGTGCACGCACAAGAAGAAGCACTCACCAAGAGAAGTATACGACTCTCGAGCAAGCCCCAAAATTGACCAACACCTCTTGAGCCATTCGATTCAGCAATATCAAAAGTATTGACAGTCCAGATGTGGCTCACACACTTGGAGGTTCAATTCACCGCTGCTGGGATAAAGAATGAAAAAACTAAAACTGACGTTGCGGCCTTGATTTTGCATGACGTGGCTTTGAGTTGATGGTCGGACTTAAAGACTATCAAACGGCATCAGGAGATCATTGGAGATAGATTAGCAGCTCATGTGACCGCTCTCACATATTCCACTACATGCTTTCTACCTCTTGAAAAGATAAGGTAAACGTGGCATGAATCTCAGATGGAATATACACACTCTATACCCACATATTTTGGGATGATGAACAAGACATATGACACACGGTACAAGCTTCAACACCTGCGTCAGTAGTCCGGCATGGTGGAGTACACAAAATGTTTCTGCAGAATCATCACCAGCAGTGACCTCACCCCTAAAAAACTCGATTTATACTATAACAACATCCAAAAGCATGACATCAGGTGAGCAATAGCCATGCGCAACATGCCAAGACCTTCCATGAAAAATTGGTTCATCTGATTACATCGACAGTGCCAACCACAACACTCGTATATAGGAATACAACTACTGGAGACCCCAAGACCACAATCCATATCATGGTGGAGGGAAGTCACAGTTGACAGAAACCTCATCTTGGATGGAGATTGACGCTTTCAACCAACGCTATGCTGGAATTGCGAGAATCCGGGTCAAATCTGGCGCGAAAGGTAGAAATGGGAACAATAGGCCAAACAGGGACAAAATTCATAGAGAAACAGAGAGGATTTGGAAAACGGCAAAGGGAGGGAGTAGACGGTGAACATACTGTCCGGTCAAAGTAATCTACGCTAAACAATCGCCCATCCAAGTGGCTCTCGTTTTGGTAGACAGAGGTTTCTGAGATCAAAAAAATTGACTAGGAATACGAGGACAACCAACCGGAAATAATGCTACAAGTATCATGGGGGGGAGGGGGGGGGTGTAGAAGTCAGAACGGAACTGGCACTACTGGATGGTGGAGGTTCCCACAGTTTTATGAGCAAAGACAAGTCAAAAGCTGGATGTACAAGCTAAGCCAAGGGTTTTTCAAGGAAGAATCATCAATGGATGACTCGGAGCTGTTGACCTTACGGACCACTTTGACCATAGATCAGAAATCTGCTTGACATAACTGTATGGATGACTTGTCCAATGAGTGACCACAAAATTATCCTCGGACAATATCACATGTACCAGCACAATTCACAGGTAGACTGGAGAAGCGGCGTAGTCTGCGTCAGCATTAGTGGAAAGAAGAAAAACTTGCCTTTGATTGAGCGCCCCATAATGCAACAGCGGTGATAGGAATGAACAGAGGAGGAGGCATCATAGGAAGTTGCACTGGTCACAAAATGTCGCACGTAGCTAATATACCTAGATGTAGCCAAATTATATCTGTGACATGGAGTGTACACGTGGTCCATCCACATGGAGACAAAGTAAGCAGAGGAGAATAAAACACCAGATATGAAAACACCGACCTCATTGGCCTCAACACTTGACAAATTCCCAATCGTTCCGGAGGAGTTTGCATCCCTTGTTGAGGATTTTGAAGGGGTTTGTCCCCAAAAAACACCTTGAGAGTCACCTCCGTAACGCAGCGTCAATCAGAAGATAGAACTTTAGCCGGGTAGCAGACCAATGGTAAAAGGAAACAGTCCAATGAGCGACCACAACCTAACCGGACTCAGAAAGAAACTGGACAGGATGCTAGATTGTGGGTTCATCAAGCCATCCATGTCGTCCTACGCAACACCTGTTCTTTTCCCAAAAATTAAAACAGGTGAGATGTGAATTTTTGTGAATTATCAAACATTAGACGGCATCACTATGAAGAACTGCTACCCCCTCTGCGAGCAGAGGAAATTTTCAACCAACTCCACATGGAGAAAAGTTTCACGAAATTTGACCTACGCAGCGGCTACCACCAGATTCCCATGTCCAATAAGGACATCAAAAGCCATTTTTTTGCAATAGAAACGAGCACTTTGAGTTCGAGGTTATTTCAGTTGGACTCACAAATGCCCCTACAACATTTATGGCAACAATAGACAGTGTTTTCCGGTCATACCTCAATGAATATCTTGTTCTATACCTTAGGAGTACCGTGTAGTGTACTGTCGCACCCAGAAGAGCACAATGGACATGTCTAAACAGTTGTCAAGATTTTACGAAGAGAGAGATTGTATGGAAAACTCTCGACATGAAACTTTGGTTGCCGCTTGATCACGTTTTTGGACCACATCATCAGCGGCGGATGTATCACCGTGGACTCAAAGAAAATGGTGGTGGTCACTGGTTGGCCGACGCCGTCAAACGTTTGAGACGTACAGGTGATTTTTGGATTCTGCTGCCACTACCATCAGTTTATAAAGTACTAAACTTGGGTTTTAGCCCCTCTCTCTGGTCTTAAAACTATTGAGTGGAGTTGGGGGACTACGAACAAGAATCATCTACATTTTCTAGAGACAATCTGACCTCAATGCTAGCCCTTTAATTGGTGGATCCAACGGTGGATTATGTCATGGCCACCGATGTGTGCGATTATGCAATCAAAGTAATTTTAATCTAAGACAACGGCGTTGGAGAACAACCTGTCGTGTTTATGTCTCGACAACCATGAGGACCGGAACTGAATTATGTGATGCAAAAAGAAGAGATGTTGGTGATTGTGTACATGTTCTAGACATGGTAGTGCCATCCCGAATGCCAAGGATGCTTCGTCTTCACCGACCACCACAGACTTAAGAACCTCAAGATTCAGCCAAATCTGAGATGTCGACAGACTCAATGGATGGAGTTCCTAGAGTGCACCTTCGACTACAACATCAAGTATTGGTATGAAAAAACAAATCCAATGGATGCTCTGAGTCAGCGATTCATCTTGATGGCCAATATCAAGACGGTTCTCATCGAATGTGTTTCATACATTGCGATACTATTCGTCAAGAGTTACAAGGAGTTTAAAAAAAAAACCCAAGTTCTGCTTTGATGCCTCCTATTGGTGACAAAGATTCACTTGCCAAGTCATCGCACCCCCAAACTAGGTGCTATGATGGATGCTATTAAAGGAGTGCCACGACACCGGTCTAGGTGGACACTTTGCCAAGGACAAGATTCTCAAGAAACTGGTGAAACAGGTGGGAACGAATGTAGACCGTCATTGCAGCACTATACAAATCATGCGGCTTTTGTACGTGACAAACATCACATGGCACGAAGCCAGTGGGAATGCTCCAACCACTCCCTACTCCAAAAAAGCCATGGATCAATGTGAGCATGGATTTCGTGATAGGACGGCATATTACTCTGGAGGAATATGACCTCATCCTTATGGTGGTGGACAGATTATTCAAAATTGTGCAGTCCATCTCCAAAATGACCTCCGTCATCGCAGAAGAAACGGCACAGTCGTCTCTTAATCAGATTGTACAGCTACACGGGGTACCACGTACAATCATCAACGACATAGAAGAACGCTTCATTAGCCATTTTTGGTGTAAATTGATGATGCGTTATGGCATCCAGATCCAACTGTTGACAGCATTCCATTAGCAAATCGTTCGGCAGACCAAGTGGATAGATCGGATGCTCGAACAACTCCTGTACACATTAAATGAGCACCATGAAACTGATTGTGTCACAAAACTACCCACCATTGAGCTCAATAACAACTTGAATACTTCCACTGCAACGGATAAAAACCCATCTGAAGTAGTTTACGGTAAATTTTTTGTCTGTTCACATTGGCCGGACTGAAACTCCAAAGCTTTATTCCTGCAGTTGACATCCATCGCAGGAATTATCCAAGGTATGGGAAGAAACACACCTGACCCTTGCAAATACTTAAGGAACGATGAGACTAGTAGCAGACCAACATCGTAGCAATGACATACTCAGCAATGGCAATCGTGTCCTACTCAGCTCCATGAAGTTCAAGCTACGTGGACATCACTTCACGAAGCTCAAACCCAAGTGGTTGGGCCCATTTGAGGTCTCACGAATGCAAATACTGGTTCTCGCTTGACTTTGCCTACAAGGCAGCATGACAATCCATCAAGGTTTGCACATCAGCAAGCTCAAGCACTATCAGGATCCCAACAGGAGATTCCCCAGTAGAGACATTGCTCATCCACACAAGTGGACAAGGATGTCAAGTATGTTATCAAGCATATCCTCAAACATAACCATCATGGAAAAACGACTAAGTATATGGTCAAGTAGCACGGTAGCAATGCCATGCACAATAGATACGAGCACAATGACAACCTCCAAGACGTTGATCATCTGATTGACGGTTAGTACAAGCGTCACTGGCCTACGTCTACTAACGCGCCGGGATGTCACAATGGAAAGGGGGGAAAGTGTTACATCCCAGATGTACAAGAGTCCCTAAAACTTTTCAAGTGAGCATTTTTTTCATAATATCCATGGTCCACCGCATGTTGAATTCATGATTATTTGCACAGTTTAGCTGAGGAAGTCTTGACCACTATCCCGACCATCAGGGTTCTGTTCCTGAATGTTTGACAAATTCAACCACTTTCTATAATGGACAAAAGGAGTGTCGCTCACCGTAACATCATTTTGGTACTGATTGGTCGTCTTCTCAGTGGAGCTACAAATCCACACCTCGATGTTCTGTAAACCCCAAGTTTTTTTTAGAGATTCTCAAAGCGACCATGCACGATGAAGGATGGTAAGCATTGCTTGACTCGAGCACCTAAGACCATTCATATGCCTCATTACTCTTCTCACTATTGTATACATGCGCTTGACATACTTGACACTTGTCATCAAAGTACACTTAGTGCTAAAAACAATGCATCCCATTGCCTCAATTCCTTGAAACATGTTTTGCTCTATATCTCATCCCTATAAACCAACCACTCCCCGCCCGGTGTAACAACGTGGTAGGACATGAATACAAGTATTGAACACAGCACTTGTGGAGTTTAGGGACTCGTGTATGTCAAAGACGTAACATAGATCAGCCGGAGACTGATCAAAGACCAACGCCATAGTATGTCTCATCCTTGGCTCCATTTCACGGTGCAGGTGTTATGTCCCTGATGTACATGAGTCGATAAACTCCGTATGTGGGTACTTTTGCCCTTATATCTGTGACCCATTGTGTGTCGTTTAGAGGATTTCTATACCGATCGACCGAGGGCATTTTCGGCCACCTGCCCCGACCTCCAATGTTCTTTTCTGGAAGGTTCTGAATACTTTGACCCCTTTTCAGAAAGGTCAACAAAACTATTGTGAACCATATCAATGTTTTGATATTATTCGGTCAACATCTCAATGATCTCTAAGACCACCGGCTTCTCAATGTAGCTTCTCAAGCAGCTACTCATTGTGCAAGCTCGCACGTATCGCTTGGCTAGAGCGCCAAGGACCAAAAACATGTCTCGTTATGATTCTTGTCATTGTATATGTGATCAACTTACTCAACGCTTTTCATTGAAATACACTTATTGCTCGATACAAGTTATTCATTTTTCCCAAATCCCCAAATCATTTACTCTCTTGTACCTCATTCCTATGAACCACCCATGTTTCACTTGGTATAATACTTGGTATCAACACGCGAAAGCACTGGAGGACAATGACAACGAGGAATATAGCAAGCGTACCTGGCGATGAGCAACGGTCACTAGAATATACTCCAACAATGGAGGATCAACATCACATGAAGAACGCCGCTCTCTAGAAGAACCCGATGATGATAGCAACTTTTGCTGCAAAAGGTGCAATACCAATTAGTCCAAAGGCTAATCCAGCGATGGACCCCTCAGGCCCAAAAAATCCTTTGCCCCCGCAGCTGCCCGTCGATACGACATGTGGCACAATGGGAGGCACTGGCCGAAAAGCTCATGTTAATCAAGACTTGTACCAGAAACTTTCTGGACTCAAGAGCCACAACACCCATCTGTTGAAATAGTATGCACCTTTCCCACTACCTAGCTGGCTAGCTACACATACACACAAGGCATGCACTGCTCTATGGAGTATGTCCCCTTGGTCTGTTCTGAGATGGGCCAGGAATGGACTACCCATAACGAGTATGTCCCCTGTGGCTCATCATAGGAACCATACATTTTTGGCTTGGTTGAATAGGCACCAAAGTCTCAAACAAAAGGACGTGGGTTCAATCCCCGTGACGGCCGCAATTTTCTTTGTGGCCAAAACTGGGGGAGGAAGCTTCTAGGAAGCTTACTAGAGCCTGCCTTGAGGATGACACTTGGCGGTCTAAGGACGCGCCAAGTAGGACTGTAGGTTGAGGTTGGCTCCAGTGGAGCCACTACAAGCAGAAGCTTTAGCAAAGCTCTGNGGTTCAAACCCCGCGACGGCCACATTTTGTTGTGGCCAAAACTTGGACAGGAAGCTTCTATGAAGCTTACTAAAAGCCTGGCTTGAGGATGACACTTGGCGGTCTAAGGACGTGCCAAGTAGGATTGTAGGTTGAGGTTGGCTCCAGTGGAGCCACTACAAGCAGAAGCTTTAGCAAAGCTCTGTAATTATAAAAGCCTGTACCTTGCATGCATCCATTTACAGTTCTTGCCTTTGAGACTCCTCACAGAGTGTCCAACCAAAGGTAGACACTAAAGACCAACATGCGGACTTTGTGAGGTTGCAAACCAAACGAACATAAAGTGTGGATCCCTCGTTCGAGGGTGATATGTTATCTTGGTTGCAATACCAAGAGCGGTTGGCGGCCTCCCATGTCGGGACCCATTTTCTAGACCGTTGCTATCTGGCGCATTGACAAAGGGTTATTGGCCCACACTTCTGGTTCTAAGACACGCTTCCAAGACCGACTAGCGCGTGATCTTGTAGGGCACACAGGTACAACAGGGACACGACCAGTGGACGGCGTTATCTGCTCCATCGGCTCCATCAACTTCTTCAGGTAGGGTGCGTGCACGTGACGGACTAGGGGACAAGGAACAGCTCTGTCGATGTTGGACAAGACCCTCGAGCCCCAACGGGATTAAGCTCTACCCCTTTTTAGAAGGTGGTACGACCCCGAGTCTGTTCTCTCACGACAGTGCCATCACCTTAGGCGATCATATGCGGGAGGGGTATGCAACGGAACCAACTGTACCTTTGACAACTGTTGCAGTCAGCAGCCTCATAAGCCTCATCAGCCTAAAAAAAGCAGAGTATCAGCGAAGTAGAGTAGACAAGCAACCGCAGGAAATGGCGGATCCGACTCCAGCCCGCCTTGAGGCGGGTATGTCCAAATTCACGGGGACAGGTTTTCCCTTGTAGAAATGGCAGTTTGAGATTGTCATGAACGTGCATGGCTACATCGACATCCTAAAAGGGACCGAGACAGCACCCACCGATGCGACGGTGACGACGTATGCGGCTGATCTTGTAGCATGGATGATGAAGAACAACATGGCTCTCGCCATTCTTGTAACGTCCATCAACGAGCCTCAATACTCCCACATCATAGGATGCACATTGGCTGCCGAGGTCTACGCAAAGCTCTCACGTGTGCATCAATCGAACGCCCTAGCAAACTGACTCTTCATCTTCCAAAGGTTGATTTCGTTCAATGTGATCAAATGAGAATCGATACCCGCATTTTTGCAGTCATTCGACAACGTGTTGCAGGAGGTCCAGCAAATGGAATGGAGTCTCGACTCCAACATGCGTGCCATGATCCTTCTAATGCCGCTGCCAGAAAGCTGGGGGTCCTTGATCACCGTATTTGGCGGTTGGAAGGAGGCAGATCTGACGTACGAGGCTGTCACCAAACACGTCCGCAACGAGTCCATATGACGTAGTGGCAGTGATGCAAACATCTCAGCCTATGCCTCTCGCTTCGGTGGACAAGGTGCAAGCTCTCGCTCCAGTCAAGGCAACAGCGGAAGCGGTGGCGGTGGAGGGAAAGGCAATGGCGGCGGGAAGAGTTCTAAGAAGCCCAGCAACTGTCACAACTGTGGCAAGGCTGGGCACTAGGCTAGGGACTACCGTAGTCCCAAGAAAGAAGGCGGGAACATAGGTGGAAAGGAGAAGAAGGAGCTCACCAACATGATGGCTAGGGGGCTGCCCATGAAGGGCGCAGTGATCCTTAGGCCCGGGGCATTCGCCCTTGACTTGGGCACCAACCACCACTCATCAAAAGAGAAGGGTGGATTTGTCTCCACGACCGAGTCTGTCATGCGCATCAAGTGTGCAAACGGCGGCGTCGTCCAAGCCATGGGCGTAGGGGACAAGGTGATCAAGTTCAACGTGAACGGTGTGGAGAAGGCGGTCAACCTTCAAAAGGTGGTGTACATGCTCTCCTTCCCAGCCAACTTACAGACCATCTCACAAATCACCGACAACAACATGACAGTGGTGTTCACCAAAAAGGAAGCGGTAGCCCTTAAAAACGAGGACATCCAGATTTTGTACACCAAAGACAATCTCATGCTTCAAGTTCCAAGATTTGACGGCCTCTACGTGCTTCAAACCAAAGTCACCAAGGCGTCGGATGAGGGACTCGCATGTGCCACCAAGACAGTGGCATTGGAGCCAGAGGATGCACCACCGGCGACCGTTGCAGCTGCCACATCAACCAAGGACGCTGATGCTGAGATGTGACACCTGCGATTTGGCCAAGTGGCCAACAGCACGCTGTAAAAGATGCAGGAGGAAGAGGTAGTCCGCGGAATGGAAGGGTGCACCATGAAGCATGGTGAAGGGTGTACATTGTGTGAACCATGCCTCTAAGCGAAGGGAGAGAAGAAGCCGTTTGGGAGAGGAGGTCAACGAGGAGAGCATGTCTTGGAGCCGATACACAGTGACGTGTGTGGATTCTTCCGCACACCGTCTAATGGAGGAAGCAAGTACTTCCTGACCTTCATTGACAACCACAGCCGCAAGTTGCAGATCTACTTCCTCAAATCAAAGGGAGGGATCAAGGAGAAGCTCCTCGAGTTCGTCGCCATGGTGGAGCGGCAAACGTCCAAGAAATTGAAGATGCTCCGAAGTGACAACGGGGGTGAGTATGAGGCATACAAGCCTTGGCTCAAGCACCATGGCATCTGCCACGAGCAAACTACCCCTTACAACCCCCAAAGCAACGGTGTTTCCTAGAGGATGAACCAGACCCTGCTCGGCATGGTGCAAAACATGCTCTTCGACGCCAAGCTCCCACCTCGCTTTTGGGCTGAAGCAGCAACAACGGCTTGCTACCTCTTGAACCTCACACCAGCAACCGCCTTGAGGAAGCGTGGAAAGGAGCAGGACAAGAAGCAGAAGACCCCACAGGAAGCATGGTCGGGAAAGAAACCCAACGCATCTCATCTGAAGGTGTTTAGGTCAACTACATGGGTGAAGATCCAGTCGGGAGAAGGTGGAGGCAAGCTGGACGCACGTTCCAGGAATTGCGTCATGGTTGGGTACCACACATCACACAAAGCCTATCGGACCAGGAAGCAGGCAAGCTCGTGAGAAGCCGTGACGTCGTGTTTGACAAACACACCGTTGAAAAGGGAGAGCTGTTGGACCCGAAACTCGCTCCCAAAGCGGGAGAGTGGGTAGTGTTGCTTGAGTCTAGAGACCAAGCACCCGACAACTGGCTCGCTTAGCCAGCAGGTGGTGGGAATGGGAGAGTAGCTGCAGAGGATGACGTAGCATCTAACATGGACGCGGATACCAATGCGTCTGGGGCTTCCGAGTCTGACTCGGAGTCTGACAACTCTTCTCACGAAGACGACGACAACAAACCACCACCTGTGGAAGCACCAACACCAAAGCAAGAAGCCGCACTAGCATTTCGGCACAGTTTGCGACCAAAGAAAGCACATTTGCGGTATGAGGATGATTGGACCGGCCTTTGCTGGTCGTGCATGGCTCAGGGAGAGTCATCCACAGTGGCAGAGGCAATGAATGGCCCAGATGCGGCCAAGTGGAAGGAGGCAGTGGACAGCGAGCTCGCGTCCATTGCCGAGAATGACACGTGGATGCTAGTGGATAGACCCGACAAGGCCCACGTGGTGGGATCCAAGTGGGTCCTCCGAGTGAAGAAGAAGCAAGACGGCAGCATCGACAAGTTCAAGGCAAGGGCAGTGGCTAAGGGGTTCTCTCAACGCCCGGACTCCGAGTACGATGAGACGTTCACGCCCGTCGTGACATTTGCCTCCATCCGCTCTCTCCTTGGCATTGCAGCTGCAAAGATCCTGGAGATACAACAGATGGACGTCAGAACAGCATTCCTTTATGGGAAGCTTGACAAGGAAGTGCTGATGGAGGTACCCGAAGGAGTCGAAGCTCCCAAGGGCAAGGTGTGCAAGTTGGTGAAAGCGCACTACGGGCTGAAACAGGCCCCAAGGATGTGGTACAAGGAGATGGACGGTTTCATGACAGGTCTCTCCTTTGCGTATTGCCAGAATGACCCGAGGATGTAATTGCGCCATGATGAGAGAGGGCTGATGCTGGAAGACTGCAAACCTGTCAGCACCCCAATGACGACCGATACAAAGCTGAAGGCCTCCATGTCGCCAAGCAACGAAGCATACCAAAGGGAGATGTAAGACATCCCCTACCAGTTCGCCGTGGGTAGCATCATGTACGCCATGGTAGGGACTCGTCCGGACATCTGCTATGATGTGGGACAAGTGAGGAGATTCGTGGCCAACCTTGGGCCACAACATTGGCAGGTAGTCAAGCGCATCTTGCGCTACCTGCAAAAGACACGTCACATGGGCCTTGTCCTTTGAGGCCAAGAAGGAACGAAACCCCTTCACCTGAAGTGTTACACCGATGCTGACTGGAGGGAAATCTCGATGACAGGAAATCCACCTCTGGATATGTGTGCATCCTGAATGGCTTCCATCTCATGGGCCAGCAAGAAGCAAGATTGTGTTTCCGTGTCCACGGCTAAGGCAAAGTACGTTGCTCTGTCTGAGTTGTGCAATGAGACTCATTGGTTGCGCAGCCTGCTTGGCGAAATGACAGTGCCACAGAAGGACGCCACGGCCGTACATGTGGACTTTTTTTTTTTTTTGGGTGGCTTAGGCAGCCTTAGAGGTGAGGGAACCTATGCTGCACCTTTGAGGGATTCCTCCCCTCTCTTGCGGGAGCTTTCAGTCAAAAGACTGTGCCCCATGTGACAATGTCACACCAGTTCAGGTACCCATGAGACTTATGTCCCCTTGGGTTATGTGGGACTCACATCCACTAAACCTCACCCCTAAGAGTATCTTCACCACGGGTCGTAACCCTGCGGTTGGGGGTTCAGAAGCTGTTTTTACACAGTCCCCTGAAGTAATCGTCCCCCCTGGCGTTGGTTATTGTGATACCAGATAGAGCGGAATAGCGGGTGAAGGATTAGGTGAGGTGGGTCTAGTTTCCGGTCAACTTTACATAGGTGAATGGAACTTGAAAGTTGGGCAATCATTTGATTAAAAGGGGCTTTTGTGGGCAGTTTGGATAGCGATGACAGATGCAGATTGAGCTGTAGTGTAAAAGCTGCTAGTATTTTATGGCAGAGCATTGCTGTGGGGTTGCGTAGATTTGGTGTCAAGGTCAGAGATACATTGCTTCTGTATGTCCAGATTTCTCTGAAGGTGATAGCTTGTAGCAGTTGCCACCATTTGAAATTTTGGTGACTATGCTGGAAAAGAATGGGTGTGCTTGTTTCAAGTTCACAAATCAGGTGTAGAGAGAGGTTCAGTTTGTGAATAATGTGTTTGATTTTTGGGCATTGGCTAAAGGCGTGTGTGATTGTTTCAGAGTGAAGATTGCAGAGTGGACAGGTGACTTCAAAGGGTTGGGGAAGAAAGTGTAATCTGATCTGAACTTGGATGCTTCTAATTGCTATTCGGATTATGATGTCTTTTGGCGTTGGGGGGAGGAGATGGGATTGCAGTGTTTCTTGGAGGAATTTTGAGTTTGGGGGGTTGATGTTTTCCGATGCCCATTTTTCCTGGTAAGGGATTATTGCCTGGGTGGGAGGAAGGAAGCATTGGTATAGCGTCATTAATTTTGGTTCTTTTGAAGTTTCTAGCCTCCAGGATGGAATCATCGTATCGTTACTGTAACCAACAAAGCGACCTTCTTCAACATGGACTGGGGTTCAGATACTCAGATCATGAACTGGTGTGTCGGGGAAAGTTGTTGGGGCTAATTCTCTGTCTGGTAGGACAGTTAAGGTTGTCATGATGTAGCAGTCCTTTTTCCTTCTTCATTCGATAGATGAAAACAGGTGGCTGATGCGTGTATGATGTTATGCACCAGTGTGTGGACAACAGCGAGTCATCAGTGCATGTGCCTTCTATGATGGCTAGCCAGTCATTTGGTAGGTTTCTAATGACATTGTCGAGAATGGTGGTGTCCTGGCGAGTTTGGGGGTTGTAGAGCTTTGGTTCAAAGGATGCATCCATTTGCATCGCTATGGCCGGAAACAGATGTTTTATTTGAAGTTCCATGTCAAGCAGGAAGTTTTCTCGCTTATCTTAACCAAAAGGTTTGCCGTTTGGCTTTTGGATGAAGCAATTGTAGGCGACGTATTCTTCGAGGATTTCTGCTTTAAGTCTTTTAGGTGGTAGAATGGTCGGATTAGTTTTTAGGAAGCATCTTAGGATCTCTGTCCATCTTGGGTTTGGTAAAGATTTGTGTTTGAGGATGGCTGGATCTGAGAGGAAGAAGTGCCCTTTTTTAGGGAAACAGTTTGTGTGGCATGCCACTTTTTCTACATGTCTTGCGTTGGTGTGAGAAATTTGTACGCGCGCATTGTACACTGTGCATGGATGATATATTGAGGCCAGGGGATTCCGAGGCCTCCGTGTTGAGTTGGGAGGATGGCGAGCTGTTTGTTGACGAATCGGAGTTTACCATCTTGTTTGGACGCGGACAAGAAATTAAGGATAGTGTGTTGGATATCTTTTAAGGTTTCAGGTGCTGGTGGGCACATTTCTGAATGATATAGGAATCTGGGGACTAGGTAATGTCTTATAATGGCAAGTTTGGTTTCGATTGTAAAATGGAATCTGCGCCACAAGACAGCCGAGTCATAGAGTTGTTTGGCTAGTTTAGACCACATTGCCATGATGTTGATGTCGTGGTCGAGGTTGAGACCTAGTACCCGTTGTGGGTCAGTGGTTACTTGATACGTGTGTTTTTTTAGGGGTTGTTGAGTGTGGGCCTGCTGGAAATAGTAATGTTTTCCCTGCGTTGGCTTTTAGACCTGTGAGTGGTGCGCTTAGTTCGAGAATTTGGATAGCCTTATCAAGATTAGCTTCTTGTTTTTTGGGCCGGCTTGATAGAATTCCGCAGGAAGCCCGTCTGGTCCCGGTACTTTCCTTTTGGGTAGTTTGCGAATGCAATATGAGATTTCTTCTTCCGTTAGAGGTGATATCAGCATTTGTATGAGAGCCGCAGGTACTTGTGCTAGCGGCGGTATCGCGGGTTTGTCACCCTGATTAAGTGGAGTTTTGTAAAGACCGGTGTAGTAGGTTGTGATTACTTCTTCCTTGAGTTTCGGGTCTGTTGTGACCGTTCCGTCTTTTGTTTTGAGTGCTACAATTGTGACTGCACGTTTCCTAGCTTTGATGTGGCTGGTGAGAAGCGCCGATGCATGACCAATGTTTTCAATATAGGTTTGTTGTGCAATGGTTTGTTTGTGTTGGTGGTCAGACAGGACATACTTGTTGAGTGAGGTTTCGAGTTTAAGGAGGTCGCTTTTTAGCTTCGAGTTGTAAGGGTCAGCGCAGAGGGCTTGTTGGATTTTATCGATTTTGGTGTTGAGGTCTTTGGTTGTTTTGATTTTTCTCTTTTGCTCTTCCGCTGCATAGTTTTTAAAATCTTTTTGAATCTTTGTAACGTATGTTTCCCAGTTTTGGTTCGTAATTGAACTGAGCAATTTTTGACCAAATGGTCTGTTTAGTAGGGAGCTGTTCATCCTCCATATGCCTCGACCAGGCGCATTGTCTGTTTGTAGGTTGAGTTTGATTCCTGCCGCTGCTATATGGTCAGTTAAATTACTGTGTAAGCTGACATGAAAGGCGTCATTGATTGAACTGTTGATTTTATCATGGTGGTAGATGTTGTCTATTCGGGAAGAAGTTTTGTGGGCTGATGAGTGAAAGGTATAGACCAGGTCAAGGGGTTTCAGTGTTCGGAAACTGTCATGTAGGTTGTGCACAGTTCCTAACGTTGTTAAGTGAGCTGAGTCCTTTGGTACCTCTGGAGGAAGTCTGTCTGTCGAGTAGCACGTTGTGTTGAAATCTCCCAATAAAAGATCGGTGGGGTGATCAGTTAGGAATTGGTCCAGAGATTTGAAGAAGCTTTTTTGGTGCTTCAGTTGTGGAGGAGCGTAGATCGACGTGATTACCAGCTGTTCGTCACAGATGTGAAAAATGTCTTGGCAGATTCTGTTGTTTCCAGTATGTATTGAGTCAGTGTGTTTGACGCTAGAGGTGTCTTTCTTGTGAAGTATGCTGTGTGTGTGGATTCGGAGAGGGCGTATGTGATATTCCATCCGATTTGTTTGCGTAGTTTCTCAATTTTGCGGTCCGTGTCGAGGTGGGTGTCTACGAGGACACATATCGCTGGTTTTTGTACTTCTAGGAAGTTTTTTAAGAAGGGTATTTTCTCCGGTTTAGCGATGCCGTTGATGTTAAGACATAGGATGATTAGGTTTTGCTCCCTCGGGGTGATCGAAGGTGCGACATGTACAGCGGTTGTTCTCGTCCTTTTTGGCACTCGATGAACTGAAAGCGTTGATGAGGGTCGTTTCCTGTTGTGTCCCATTGGGACATGGTGCCCTTTTTTACTTTTCTTATTTGTGTCTTCGCCGATGTTCGTTAGTTGTCTCTGTCTTTTGTTGTTTTGCCCGTTGGGATTGGGTTGGTGATCAGTGTTGCTTTTTTGCCCGGAAAACGTGAAGGGAGTGTTCCTGGTTACTCTCCGGGTTATGGTTTCTGTTGTATCCGAGACAGGAAAAGGAGGTTTTTGTGATAATCCCCTTGTTTTGTTGGTACGGGGGCTTGGCTTCGTAGTGACTTGGCTGGGTGGCTGGTGAGTGGTGTCATTGCTTAGGCCTGAGAGTGTCTGATGAACCAATGGAGGGTGGTCCGGGGTTAGAGGGCACGGCCTAGAGTTTGTGTGCTTTCTGTCAAGGGACGTGGGAGGGGAGATATTGTGATTTGTTGTTGACTCGCCACCCACGACCATGCTT
Source organism: Penium margaritaceum (assembly GCA_023375785.1). Taxonomy (NCBI): domain Eukaryota; kingdom Viridiplantae; phylum Streptophyta; class Zygnematophyceae; order Desmidiales; family Peniaceae; genus Penium; species Penium margaritaceum. The sequence continues at coordinate 35,671 of SZWC01021066.1, forward strand.
GGGTTGGTTATTGAGTGTTGAGAGAAATGTTTGGGAACGGGGTGACGGTCTTGTGCTGTTGCTTTGATGTGTGTAAGATGTGAGAGTTTGTGGTCGGTAAGGTATGATTGTGCTGTACCAGTGTTTACGAGGGGGGCTGTTAGGAAGGAGAAATGTAAGTGTGTGATGGTGGTCGCTGTTGCGACATTTGCAGTGATGAGTCGAGTTGTCACTGTGGTTATGTTTGTGAAATCTTCTTGTGAGGGGGCAGGGTTGTTGTGAGGTATGTTAGTTAGTCTATGTGTGCTGTCTGCTTCTATGTGGCATGAGTGAAAGGTCACCATGTGGGTATTCTCCTGGTGGAATGACTGAGTGATGTTCCAGGTGAGTGTGAACAGGTGTTCATGGTGTGTGAATGATTCATTTGTTTGCACTTTACAGTGGTTCTCCAAGGTAGGTTTCCGAGCCTTGCAGCGTCCGATGTATGATTGGAATGGCTGCCTTAAGTCAGCCTTTGAGATGAGGAAAAGCCTAATTTTCTTTTTGCTTTGCTAAGGTATGACTGAAGGCAGATTGAGGCATGTAGAAAAGGAGCCAGTGTGCAAGTTAGCCACCGGTGATTAGGTTTGTGATGGTGCGTTTCCTCGCTCTCTTCAGGCTCAATGGTACGGTTAGTGTGTTTTGTGAAAGTTCCAGGGTAGAAGTAGGTTGACCGAATATGATTGTGAAGAGACAGCGATTGAAACTTGTGGTAGGGGATGAAAGGTAGATTCCATAATAGGTATTTGTTGGCTCTTCTGTCGCCTCTTCTGGGAGCGTTGTTTTTAATTGAGATCTTTGTGTTGAGTGGTAGTTCAGCTAACATGAGGTTCGAGCCGAGATGCGATGTGCGATAAGCAATCACAGCCTCATTGCTGTTTTGAGTAGAGGCTGAAAGAGTGTTGAAGAGATGATGATGGGGGTGGTTGAGATTAGGAGTTGGAGGTTGTGACCAGAGAAAACTTGATTTAGCAAAACTTGCGACACTGTTCGCAGGCATATTGGGCCAGAGATACAAACTTATGCTGCCTTGACTTGTTAGGCGGTTGACATGACTGCATTGTGCTAATGCACTTATTGAGCGGGTGTCCAGTTTGAAACAGATTGCACTACCAATTATTTTCCTACTACTACTGGAAGGGGATTGGGCCGAGCAGGTACCACAAAGGCCATTTTTGGCGGAGAAGTTGTTCGCTGAGAGGGAGAGAGGCAGAGGAAGTGAAAAGCGGTCTCATGAAGTGGTGGTGATGCCACGTTGGGTCGGGTTTCCAACTGCCAGTGTGCTTCGTGTCTTCCTCCAGACGACATCCTTCTTAGTCCTGCATCAGAGAGGAAGATTATTAGTTGAGATTTGAGGCAGGTTAGAGTGTGGGGGTAGAGGAGGAGAACTTGCATTTAGAGCTTGAACTTCTTCTTCAGAACGTCCAAGTCCGCGTTGAGGTTGACGATGAGCTTGTCCTGGGAGGGGTTTTTCTTGTAGCTCAGAAGAGCCTCTCCGTGAGTCTTTGTCATAGCGTGCTTGTGCAAAACGTCGAGAGAACGACCCTTGAAATAACGACAGGCTAGGTAGTTGCAAACGAAAAACTCTGACACTTTGCCAGCGTTGGAGAAAATGAACCCCTTGTCTGCCTCCCAAACAAGAGAGTGGTATGTAGTTCCAATATGGTGTTCTGCACACGTTTGCCGAAGGATTAATGTTGTACCAGATGACATCAGAACATGAAAGAGATGTTGGGATCTTACCGTTCTGGCGGTGAACATCAGAGATGGTGCGTGCGTTGTGAATTGGGTGGGAGCGGGTCACGGGGAAAAGACCATGATAGCATGTATGATGGTTGTTGTTGCAATACTCGCACACCAAGCCACTGAAGTTCAGAATGATCTCCTTCGGATGTCTTGGGATCGTGAAAACAGGCGTCACTTCCTTGAAAGAGAAATCGTCGTAGTGGGCGATTTGGATACCCATGATGGTGTTTGTTGTTTGTCCAGTGAGGGGGTGGACGTAGCGGTGGAGATATAGGATCTGCTCCAAGGGTTCTTTGAGATTACCCTTCTGTTTCTCGACTGTCAGGATGCGGGGAATATCAGTTTCCCCAAAGACTGTTGGCAGTCCGCGAATGGCCTGTGTAGGGTCATCCGGGTTGCAGAGCTTATGGGCTTCAAATTCAGGGCAGGCGGCCTTCGTGATGATGACTTCAACCTTGCCATAAAAATCTGTATGCATAGATAGTGTTAGCATCAACAGACGTGCGGGATAGAGGAATGGGTTCCGGTTAGAAAGCTGGGCGGGCTTACCCGCGGGTGAGTAGTGGAGTGGTGACAGCGCGTCTGCGAGACCCGCGATGATGCCTTCATCATCGTCAAATTGGACCGAGTACTTGGCTAGCGAATTCCGTCCTCGGTTGACAGTGTCAGATGCGAAGATGCGCGCTGTCTGGATGTGGTACGAGGGACCCTCCCGGGTTGCTTCTTCTGCAGAAGCTCGATCATGTGGGTAGCTATCTTCTGTCCATAGCTGGCGTGTGCGTTGTCAAAGATCAAGGTGACAGTTTGTTGGAACATCTTGACGCAATCAGCAAAGTTCAGGTTAGTGTCCAAGGTTG
>SZWC01021067.1:7936-28552 GCA_023375785.1 Penium margaritaceum
GGACTAGAGCCACGATGGAGGGGTAGAGGATGAAGAAGGTGGCCCATAGTTTGTGGGTTAGTACGGCATTGGAAGCCAAAACCACCCCTAGTAGGATACAGCCTCCACCGAAGAGGCTAGCACGCAAGCCCGACCGTGCATCAGAATCGTCAAGGACATGATGACGGTGATCTCCCACAACACAAAATCAAGACTCCCACGTATCAGGGTCTCAACCAAAGAGGATGGGAGTGAAGAGGGGCCACATTTTCTCCTTAAACAATGGGACGAATCCCCAAATTCCCCGGACAAGACCACGTGCAAAGAAGAATGAGATTAAGGAAAACCATATTTCAAGAGAAAAACCAAAAAAGAAATAAAGAAACTATAAACCATCATGAGAAGGAGGCAGTGTGGGTCAGACCATGGTTCATCCGGGATGACAAGGCTTGCCTCCATTCTTCCATATTTGTTTTGAAGAGGGTGCGCTCGACCCTCGAACAACTAGCTTGTCAATCGACCAGCTTGTCGATCAACAAGCTCAATGGTTTCTCGAGCCCTTCAGTAGGCACTCTCGAGAAGCTACCAAGTAGCTTCAAGCCGGCTGACCAGCTTGGCCGGTGGCAGCAAACAAAGCTGTCGTGTCCACTTCCACTACTGAAGTAACTACCATTGCTGTGCGTTTGCAACTGTTGTTGCTGCAACTGCTACTGAAGCTTCTGCTGCACATGCGGCTACTGGTGCTGCAAATTTGGCTACTGCTACTGCTGGTGCAACGATTTCTGCTACAGAAAATACTACTGTAGCTGATGTTGTGGCCACTACTAGAGCTGCAAATTTGAAAGAGGATGGTGTTGCTGTTGTAGCAATTACTGTTGTGGCTACTACTGGAGCTGTTTCTGCAAATATGACTTCTACTACTGCTACGATGGTTACTACTATAGCAAGTGCTGCTACAGCTGCTATTTCTTCTGCTTCAAATTCTCCTGCTACTACTTCTACTGTTTTTCTGTTGTCGTTGTAGCTGGTGCTAGTGGCGCGGCTAATGTTGTTGTTATTTTTAGTGTTTCTCCGTGTTGTTGCACCTGCTGTGATAATGGCAGCCAGGTACAGAAAAGGCATGTTAAAGTCTAAGATTTTTCATGCATGTTTAATTTTTGGTTAGGTTGGTGCTTTCTGTGAGAAATTATGCTGGTTGTTGTTTGTCGTTTGTGTGAGTGTTTTGGCATTCTTGCATGCGTTAGCCAAGCTTCTTGCAATAGTTGTATATTTTTTTTCTTTTGTTGTATGAGACATTTTCATATGGTGATTTTATTTTGATTTTTGGAGGAATGACATACACTTTTCATGTTTGAGTCAAGTATGAACTGTTGTTGTTAAAGCTCTTTGTTTTGTTTTTCACATACACATTCTTTTCACTGAGTTTGTGTTTTGTCGTGTGCCATAATATTCTTTTCATTTCTGAGCATTCTACTAATAGGCCTTTGATTAGGTACTTGACAAAGAGAGACTCTGAAAGTGGAGGGTCGAATAAGGCAAGCTAGTGTTATATTTCCTTTTCCTTGTTGGTGTAAAAATCAACATCTACTCCAAAATGAGCAAGAGACAAATGAGAAATTTCAGTGAGGCGGAATGCTATGTCTGTTGGTACTTGTTGGGTACACAGCTCCCATCAACTTGTGTGGATCAAGGATTTTTGTTGTGCATCCGTAGAGCATGTTGAACTTTTGGAGAAACACTTTTTATGAAGACAGCATAAGCTATACACTAGTGTGTACCATATGGTGTTCCATTGGGTTCTCCGAGAGCTGGTGGCATGATTCTTCTGGTGGGCTGGATGAAGTGCTTCAAAGTTGAATACCCCATTTGAGACGTTTGTTTTTCCAAACTTTTCAATACAGTCAATTTTTAATGAGAGAGATTATGAATAGATGATGTAGCCAGATGGGTTGAAATGTTAATTTGAGAGATGAGTTGTTGATGGAGGCATTTCTGGAATTACTTTAGGAATGGGCATGATTGATCCAGATTTGCCTGAGCTTTGGGTGAGGGAACATTGATCAGGCTGTTTTTTTGTTTTAACTAACACAAAACCTTTTTTATTTGCTTTTGTGCACCAAGTTGTGATTGTGCAACTCCTAGGGCTTGTTCTTATCCCATTTGTGCAACAGAGAGTGCCGCATTTGTTGACTCATTCTGTGCTTGAGAGGATAGATCAATGACTTGTGCATTTGCAAGGGCTGCTTGAGCTTCTGTTTTTTCCACCTTTTGTTGCAAAAGTGCGAAGACCTATTGAACCTGTTGCTGTGAAAGATGTGATGCCTTTCCTGAACCCTTCTTCCGTTGTTGTGCTCTTTTTTCATCTTGAAATTGAACAAGGGCTTCAGCTTCAGCTTTCTGTTTTGCCACTTCTGCTTATTGTTGGGCCTCTACTATGACCTGGTTTGCTTTTTGTTGGTCAAGGAGTGCTGTTGAATTTGTTGTTTGTGATGCATGTTTTATTTCTTTGTTTGTGTGACGTTCAACATCGGTTACCACTCGTGTTTTGTTCTCAATGGCTCCAAATCCATTTGCATCAGATTCTTCCTTGTCCGTAAGCACAAGACGTAGCCATTATTGAAGCTCTTCAAGTTGTTGAATTAAGGAGACTAAAACATAATTCATGGCGTTCTTCTCTTCGTAAAATCTTGTGTCACATTCGATGTCAATTTTGCTTGTTTGATGAGAGCCTGATGTTGGCTTCCTTGAGCAATCGTACTCATTGATGGAATCGTGATTCAGCTGGCGCAGAGTGTGTACCACTGAATCCTGGAAAACCAGGTTGCTGATCTAAGACTACATGGACAACTTCTTCACCATGGGCGTCGTTCATGTTTTGATCACTTGCATCATTGGCCATAACACATGTAAGCAATCAAGCAAGAGGGACAGTAGTCACTGAATACTAAGGAATTATGTTTCATCAAACAAATGAATTGAACAATTCCAAGCTTGTTTCAAGGAGAGCCTTGTTCTTCTACCATGTTTTTTTGTTCAGTTTTTATAAAAATCATACAAGCTTAGAGCTTCTTATTGCATGGAATTGAGGACAAGAGAGACATGAAAGATTTCAAAGATGGACACAAAATGTGGTAAGTGTAATAAGCATCTATATATGAACTTCTATATGAAAAAAGATGCACATTTACAAAATAGAAGGTTCTGTTGCTAGAAAAATGAAAGGAGTGTAGTCTAACTTGTGTTACCTACGCAAAGAATGTAAAGAACTGGGGATAATGCAAAGTAATTTCCTCACAAGTGACTAGTTTACACTGTGGTGGCTGATTGAATGACAATGACCGCGAGGTGGCCTTGCCTTGAAAAACATTCACTTTTGAAGAAATGGACAATGGATTATGTTTCCTTGTTCCTTAAGACAGTAGGTGTTGTGATTTGGATTATGAAAACACCAAGACTAAGTGAGAAAATCTCTGAACTCTTGTTGTGTATGGGACACAGAAAAATGATGTATTTAAATGGTTTAGGAAGATGAAGATGCACTGAGTTAATCAAATATCCACTTTTGGGTAGTTGCAATCTCCACTTTTGCCTTGTGTTGAGAGGTTATGAGGTAGATGAAAAGACTTGTGAGAAAAATATGGTCAGAGGTCTGGTACTGTCCATTGATAACATAAGTAATAAAGAGTCCTGCCGGAATGATTACAAGATACTTAGTGAGAAAAAAAAGTAAAAAGGCAATCTTGGCATATGAGACCAAATTAATTACTAGACTCCTCATGCATGTTCACCCTTGTCTTCAAGTAGTGCTTTGGGTTCGCCGAATGCACTTCGCTCATGTAGCCACACAACGCCCTCAAAATTGTCCAAGCCTGGCCCATGGCCATTGTGATGGTCTTTTACTTCAGCTTCTTGTTGGAAAACCCATAACATAAATACTCTGATGACAAGCACTTTAGGTACTTGGAGGTCTACATTCCATTGCCCTCATTAGAGCTTTCACCTTCCTCCATGAGTGCAGTGAACTCACTCAAGTAGGCCTCTAGCAAGCTATCTAGTCGATTGAATTCCTTGATCTTGTGGAAGGTTCGCTATGATTCTTCACACTGGTTATACATTTTATGCATGATAGAGCACAATGCCTTGCACAACATGGGCTGAAACTTCAGTGTGGCCAATGTGCACCTGACTCCTCGACCACATGCTAGAAGAGTTTATCCTCAACTTGGTTCATGACAAGATCATCCCACAAGCCGATTAGGACCTTGTGGAAATGAAGAAAGAACTCCATGCGGTCTAGCCAATCCATCGTATTTACACCCTTTTGAAAGATCTCCACGCTGTGGAGGAAGGACGTGTTCATGATTTGCTCCAATGTCGTTGAGGAAGGCAAGTCATTGCTGCCACTAACAGTAGCATCAGCACCCATCGTGTAATCCAACACTTGCTACACCCCTATCTCGGCCACGCTCTACAATGCCAAGATAAGATATAGACTGACGTGAAAGCCCTTTGCAAATCGTGCAACACCTGACAGCAGCAAACATGTTACCGCACAAGGCCACCAGGTTTACTCCAACCTCTTACTCTTCCTACGGAGCCGTGGGTTGACATGAGCATGGAATTTGTGACAGGGTTTCTTGCCACTCTCAAGGACTATGACGCCTCACTCGTGATGGTGGATAGCTTTTCAAAAAATTGCAATTCATCTGGACAACGAGCATCGTTACCATAAAGGGGAGGGTACAACTATTTCTAAACCAAATAGTGTGCCTGCACGGTGTGCCACGTATCGCCACTAGTGATCAGGATGGCTGCTTTAGCAGACGTTTTTGGTACTTACTGATAACATGCTACGGAAACCGGATCCAACTATCAACGGCGTTCCATCCCCAAACAGATGGGTAGACCAAGAAAACCAAGCAAACACTCAAACAACTTATCCGCATGTTATGCAAGCTACACGACACCGATTGGACAGCTCATCTACTGATTTTCAAACTCACATACAATTCCACAGCTTCAATCACATATAAAAAAATCCATTCCAAGTTGTCTAAGGTAGACTTCCTATTTGAGTGGCAGGAATGCAAAGTCAAAACAACATTCTCACAATCAACATCCACCGACTAGATTTCTCTTGCAGTGGGGAGGAAACACAACAAATCCTCGTGAAGACATATGTAGCTATAAAGTGATCAGAGGACCATCATCGTAGTGACAATGTGGTAAGTTCTTGTAATCACGCCTACTTAACTAAAAAAAAATCAAACTCCAAGGAGAGGTTTTCATGAAGCTAAAACTCTAATTCTTGGGGCCGTTTGTGATAAAGAAAATGTGAATACCCATGGTTGCTCAGCTTTGCCTGCCTATCACCATGGCATTCCACCATGTCTTCCACATGAGCAAGCTGAATAACTACGAGGACCCAAGGGAGAACTTCCCAGGCACAGGCATCACATCTCTACCTCGGATTGAAGTGGACGAGGAAACCAAGTACGTGATTGAAGACATCCTCAGGCATAGACGATGTGGAAAAACGACCAAGTATCTGTTCAAGTGGCACGTCTACAACGACGCCCACAAGAGGTATAAGTCCTCTAATGACCTCTAAGAAGTTAATCATACTATCAACGGTTACTAGCGTCGTCACCATTCCATGTCTTCATCTGTACCAGGGCATTGCGACTAAAAGGAAGGGATGTATTATGCTCTTGAAGTACACAACTCCCTAAACTCCATGAGTAGGCCTTTTTCCTTACGTTCATGGCCCACCACGCGTTGACCTCACTATTTTTACGTCGTTCAGCTGAGGGAATTTTGACCACTCGCCCCAACCTTTAGTGTTTTGTTCCCAAAGGTATTGACAGATTTGACCATTTTATAGAATTGTTGACAGTGTGTTGTGAACCGTATTGATCTGTGTTACTTCTACTTCTACATCGGGATGTTGCAACTGTTTGCTTTACTTTTGTATGATGTTGGGCTTTCATGAAATTGTGCCTCAATATTCTTGAAGCCCCCAAACTCCTCAAGGGAGCTTCTTCATGAGACCATTCTCAGAATGACCTCGCACATGTGGCTTGACTCAAGTGTTGAGGGCTTATCATATGTCTCATTGTGATTCTTGTCATGTTATACATGTGCTTTACTCATTCGACACTTTTCATCGAAGTACACCTACTTCTTAATACAAATGATCTATTTGTCCCAGTTCATCAAGTTGCCTACAACCCTGCGCCTCAACCTTGTGAATCACCTAAGTTTTTCTTGCCGTGATAATGGATGGAGTATCTCTAGTTCAACTTTGACTACGACATCAACTACCCACTTGTAAAAGAAAGTCAAAAAGATGCTCGAAGTCAGGATATTGATTTATTATGTCAGAATTTCACTTTACTTGTTGAACACTACATGTACCCTACAAGTCTGATTGCACATGGATAGGAGGAGAAAATCAAGTTTCGGTTCTAAGAATCAGACTGATGATGGTGTGATCAGTGTACGGTCCCATGATGAGCTATGTTGCATGCCATTAGAGGAGTGGTGCAACATTGATCCAAGTGCACATTCTGGCAGGGGAAAGATGGTAACAGCTCACAAAGTAATACATGTGGAACATGATGCAAATTGATACGGGAAATACTATAAGACATAGGATGTTTACCAATGCCACCAGTCAAAACACACCATGAAAATGAGTTTTCTTCAACTTTATGGGTACCCAAAAAACCATGGTCGGATATCTCCATGGACATGAAAAAGGGATCCACTTGTTACACATGAGGTGATTGACGCAAACCCCCTAATGGTGAATGGTTCTTGAGCTTGTCACAATTCATCCCATTGTTGAAAATAGTCACCGTTAAGGGAAAAAATTGATGTTCCTAAAAAATGTCATTTGGACACACAATGTTTCCTCTCCCATAAGAAATAGGGTGAAATAGCTTGGATACCCATAAAACGCAAAGTGTGACTCTGATCTGCCCGGTTGCGGCAAAAAAAGCCTCAAAAACACCCACTCAAAAATCATGCTCGCTCGCGGCATGTGTCGACAGGCGAGCATTAAAACAATTGCATGTGGAAACTGCTCCCACGCGAGAATCGCAAAGGAGCGATGACCATTTTGTTTCATTTTTTTTTGGTCACGCAAACCCCCCAGTTCGATTTAGGGTTTTGAATGTTTGGCGCGGGTGGAGCCCATGCCAAACATAAAACCCTAAATCAATGTGGGGGGTTTTCGTGACCAAAAAAAGGGGTCATTGCTCCCTCGCAATCAAGCAAAAGCGCCCTTCTTTTGTTTTGGATAACTTCTTGTAAATGCGAACCTATTCTTTTTAACACAAAAACCGCAATCAAACACTACTCCGGATTACATTTGGGGTTTTAGGGTTTTGTTTTTGCACAGGCTCCTACTGGGTCGCGCGGTAGCGAGGCCCAACAGGATCCCTTTCAACGCATGGGGAGTCTCGATCTCCCCTCAAACTCAAAACAAATCTCCCCCCAAGTATCACAAATCCTTCAACAAAGGGGTTTGTGATACTAGCAGAGGGTGCCGCATGCCATGCATTGTCAGCGAATTTCATGCGATCTCTCCATGCATTTTTGTCTATTTTCTTTGTTACTGGCATGGCAATAGCAGCGGCCGATGGGTTGTTAGGTTATTCTTGGCCGGACTATGGGCAAATCAGTTCTATGTTTCTAATATTCGTGTATCTTGTATAGTAACCCTAAGAAATAATAGATATGGAAGGTTCACAAGCTAGATTTGGCATGATTTGATGATTCCCTGTGGTAGTTGAATCCAACCATTGTTAACCTGCTTAAAGTGACAAGTAACTCTACTTGTCACGAGAGTACCAAGTAGACATCCAAACAATCACTTGAAACATTGTTCAGCCACTAACATTGACTTGGTGGTCAAGTAACAAGCCTTCAACATCGCATACAGTCTGCGACCTCCGTAGCAAATGGCTAAATTCCCTCAAAGCTGATTATGGTAGATTGAGTATAACTTTTACAGGTTTACAAAGTTGAAAAAACACTTAATCATTTGAAATTCAATGTCAATTATTTTTAAGCCACCTATATGAGAACCGCTGCAACCTTGTAAAATTTAAGGCAATAATGAAAGGTTGATATCGTATTTTTCTCTTATTGCATCTTTGTGAGCCTTGATAACATGAGATTGCATGGACAAGACTTGCAAAGCTCAGACCTAAGTGGTTTGGGATTGTTCATAACTGGGAAGATCCAAAACTTTGTTGTTTTCAAGATCAACCTCCCTTAATTCACACTTATCGAGCTTGTGTTCCACATCTTTCGGCTCAAAATATACCAAGACCAAATAAAGCACTTCCCTAAGAGAGATTTGAGTATGACACCACTTGTGGATGTGGCCGATGGCATGCTATACAGAGTAAAATGGCAAGGTTATGATGCATCACACAATATCTAGGAGTCCTATGACATCCTACTTGACATGGATTAATGGATTCATGATAAATTCTACCAACATCGACCTACATCTCATAGTGCATAGTGGCAATATAGCTAAAGGTGGAGAAGTATTACGCCCCTTATACAAATGAGTCTCTTGACTATGTGTGGGGGTACTTTTTCCCTTGTATTAAGAGTCCACCATATGTTGACCTCTGGGTTCTTACCATGATTATCCAATAGCATTGTAGCCTCTCTCCCTATCCCCCAATTCTATATTCAGAGGTAGTATGACACGTTCGACCATGTCCACAATGTTCGACGCAAGCATTGTCAAAATTTGTATCGTTCACATCGTCACAAGGATACTCTTTGATATCATCAGAACCTCAAAATTTTCGTTGGATTTTCTCAAAAGAGCTTTCTACATGACGACATAATAGGTGCCACTTGACTGAAGCACCTAAAATCCCAAGTTACATTCATTATTTCTTCAACTTTCCTACATACATGCTCAACATTTCCATTACATTTTGAGGTTGACTTGTTTCTTAGTGAAGACGCAAAAACATCCCAAATCCTGAAATATCATTAAATTATGTACCTGTACACAACAACCATTTCCCTCTTGTTCAATGTAACACATTTTTTTCACAACATGGTGATTCACTTGGATATTTGAAACCTAAGAAACACCCGTATTCCCCTCATGAAAAGGTGAGCAGAAATTCAAGACAATTTATCATGGTTCTTTGATTTTTAACATGCCAAAATGGGGCCCCTTCATTTGGCTCAACACAATCATGCGGCCATCTACAAAATGACACAATATTATGTTGAGGTTTTTGCATGCCTATAAGTTATCTGTGCCTATCTAAAGCGTGAAAGATCTTTTTTATCACCTGAAAACTTTAGTATGTTGCTTGCAAAAATGGAACTATCATCTTTTTTCATGCATATTCAATCCAAGCTAAATCTTTTTTTCCCTCATTTATTGTTAGGTGAAACCAAGAGAGCCCATAAGTTGGCATAACAAGTGGACTGTTGTCATAAGGTTGATAGGTCTTTCGACCAACCCGATCCATGTCTCGGCTGTTCTACTTAGCTTCGATGTAATGGCTGATCTGAAGCTCCTGCATTGGGGTCGTCACGTGCAGAGCTTGCTTGAAGGGTTTTCCCCTCCACATCACTCTTGGGGGTAATCGTCATCAACCACCCATACAAGGAGACTTGAATACTTCAAGTCTCCGAAGGCCCCCTTTCCGTTTTTACCTTGCCCCCTCATTTTGGTTCCAAAACAAGGGCTACATTACCTCAAACTCATGATTTTACATGAGTCTTTTGGCTTTAAAACTCATAGTTTGACCTAAAAAAACTCAAGTTTCATTTTTGACGCGTCGGTGTGAAATCATCGCGTGCAAGGCACATTCGGTGATTTCGCACCATCATCTCTGGTGCACCCCCTCACTCTTGCTCTCACTTTATCCCTTGTCCTCGCTTGCTCTCAAGAGCAAGAAGGGAGAGAAAGGGAAAGGGCATGAGGCCACGGGCCTCGAGCCTTGGGGCCTCATCAACACCTTGCCGTAGATTGATCCACCAGCTTAATTGGCGGCTTGTGGCTCGCCAGCGGGTAGCCAACCGATCACTTGACCAGCTGCCGGCCACCCGACCTGCGGGCCGCCGGCCGGCCGGTAACCAGTGGGTGGCTTGCCTCTGGCCAATCCTTGCAATAGCGAGGGGTGGCTCGCAGCCACCCACTTGCTATCGTGAGGTGGGAGGGCCAAACTGGTCCTCCTGATACATTCCTCCCCACTTGTTATAAACCATCCCGGTTCATAACCAACAAGTGAGAGTGCTTGATAGTGAGTTGTCAACATTGTGAAAGAATTGTAATAAATTTAATCACCAGGTAAACATGAACAAGTGCACACCACTTGGACCTAAGGTGCAACTTGTTGGTCAGCACGACGAGCAGCCTGCCCCCTTTAGGTTGGAGTGTCCGCGTGACAACCATGTTGGGTGTCCCCAACCTCCTATGGTTGCACACCATGAATGCCGCCCTGCGGAAATGTTGATAACTTTTTTTGTGTTTAGGTGGTGTTCCTTGCCACATGTTGATATGTTTGAGCAGCCTGCTTGCTCCAGTACTAGTTGACCAACCCTATGGAAAACCGAGATTTGGACTCCAATGGGTTATGTTCAAGTCCACAACCGGCCGAATAAACGAGGTACCCTACTGCCTGATGATTTCGTTCATTTAGCAATTGCGAATTTAGAAATCTTTAATTTCGTCGTTGGGTTTATATCTCATTGTAATCTTTAAATATGTTGAAACTACAGAGGTGCTTCTTTAAATTCAACGACCGGTCCTGGTCAATTTCTCGATTTGGCGAACTAGTGTGTTATTTCGTCTGATTTCAAGCCATCGTGTCAGGTTTCCATGCACGTCATTGATATGACAGCGATGCGGGAAAGCTGCATCTTGCTCCAACGGCCAATCACACAAATCACGTCAGTAACACGCAAAAAAGACAACCTTGGACAGTGCAAGTAAGCCAAAGTGGAACATCGCACATAACGAGCTTATAATTTTCCAATATTCACGAACGGCCATGATGTGAAAAAAAAATTGGCTGACACACCCAGAAATGAAAAATGCATTGTCACACTTTGAATTCGATCATGCTACATGTGAATTAACTTGGTTCTTGGATAAGTTCGATGAAACATCAGATTCCATGAAATTCGGCCACCAAAAAAATAGTTAAAATCGAAATCATCAGGCAGTAGGGTATTTCTTGACAATGTGCAGCCGCAATGTATGCTCTTGGTGCAAAAGATGGCAAAATACGTCATATAGGCCATCAGCAATAAGGACTCTTGGCGGTAGAAGATTCCCCCCCCAAGAGACTTCAACAAAAGATGTTGTTGCTATATTCCTTTTGTCGTTGCCCAGTAGTTTGAAGGTGACCCTTCACTTCATGTGGCAAGGTGTGTATGTGCTCAACAAATGTTTGAGCAAAAGGAACCTGTGCTCCTACACTCAAAGTCTTCATCCAAAAAGAGGGCACCACTGGATGCTGACAACTATTCACCACAAACGCCGTGAAGCGTGTAGACCCGTTGACCAGGTTGTTCATGCAAACTCTAGTGGTGCTCAGAATTCTTCCTAGTCATTTATGGAAGGGTCCACGTACATGTGGAGCATAAGCTCCAAAGTGTGATTCATACGCTCTGCTTGTCACTTGATTTGAGGATAAAATACTGTGAACATCTATGATTCACTGTTGGAGTACTTGTGCATCTTTCACCTTGAACTTTCCAGCATGTTTTCTATCTCGATTACAGTTAATGCACAACGCTAAGTTGTTTTACTTCATGACACCCCCAAAAAAGACATATGCGATCTCCTCTGCGTGCACATAACTGGCTATAAGAATGAAGTGCGTCATCTTTATCAGACGATCCACAACCACTACTATTGCATCATGGCCACAGGCCGTGTCCAGAAGACTAGTAATGAAGTTCATGCTGATGTACACCCATGGAGTCCCAAGGATAGGAAGCTGTTGGAGGAGTCCAATCGACCTTTTGTTACTAACCTTATTCCAAAGACATACGTTGCATGTTATCTACACTCCATCCTAGCCACCAATAGTGGTCCGAAAGTGCTTTTGTGGCCTTTCAAGGTACCACATAACCTGCGACCGGCGGGTCGTAGAACTCAGGGATAATCTTCTCAATTCTGGCACAACAACTTGTTCTCCATGCCAAAAGATTCTTGCATCTTACACCAATTTGTACTTTTCTGTATTTCGTGAGGCTGAGAACTAATAATACACACAATATCCCATCCGGGTCATGTTTACAACATCATCTCTTGAAGTGATTGCCTAAGAGGTGTAGGGGGATATGGTTTTTGCGCTACTTTTGTCGTAATGGCCATAAAACACCCACTGACCTTAGTGGTGGGTGTTCCATAGGTTTTCGGTTTTGTGTATCGGCCACATTGCTGCGTCCTGGCCAATGTTTTCATGTGAACAAGAATGGGCTTAAGTATTTGCTCCGATTCACCTGTCATCTTGACAGGTTTGGTTGCATTTGGAAAAACACCAATGGGTTATGGTTGGTCATAACCGTCATACCCCTATCAACGCCCTTGAGGTAGCAATGCCACATCTTGAAAGCGTGTACTACCGCTAGGAGCTCTTATTTCCTAGTAGTGTTCCACATCTCTGCAAGGATGCACTTATGACTCTCATACAATTGGGTGACCATTATCCACGAGGACTGCTCGAAGTCCTACTACCAACACATCACATTACACATCCCATTATTGCAATGGATTTAGAAGGCCCAAGATTGGTGCTCTGGATATAAGCTCTTAGACTTTGAAAAAGACATTATCGTAGTCAGATATCTAATCCTAATGTATGTCTTTTTGAGTGAGCTTGGTTAGCAACACTACAAGGGTCATATTCCTTTGCATAAACTATCAAAAGCAGTTTACACGGTTGAGGAAAGACTAAACCTTCCTAGCATTTTCTTTTTGTGGCCAGTCCACCACAGCTTGGACTTTTTTTGTGTCAACACAAATACCATTCTGGCTGACTATATGTCTGAGGTTTTCAAGTTCATCTCGTGCAAACATAAATTTTCTCAATTTTGCATATAACTTTTGTTCCTGAAGGATCGCGAGGACTTGGCGTAGATTTTCTATGTGCTCTTCCATGGATTTGGAGAAAATATGGTTTTCATTAAAGTAAACCAAGACAAACTCACCGAGTTCATTGGCGAACATTCGGTTCATTTCTCACTGGAATGCTATCGAGGTGTTCCTTAACTAGAAGCACAAAACCCGGACCTGATAATGACCCATGAGTGTTTGAAACATTGTTTTGGGCACATCATATGCGGTAAAATAAACTTGATGGTATCCTTGAGATAAATCCAAGGACGAAAATACTTTTTCCTCTTGGAGTTGGTCAAACAGGTCCTCAATCCACGGTAAGGGCAATTGATTTTTCACCTTCAAGTTGTTCAACGCCTAGTAGTCCACACACATCCATAAACCATCATCCTTTTTGTTCAAAAAATGATCAGCGTACCATACGGTGAGCTACTTGGGTCAATCCATCATTTTGCAAGGTACTATTTGATTTGGCGTTTGACCTCTTGCCTTAATGCTAGAATAAGGCGATGTATGGATATGAACAGAGGAGTCCCCACTGCTTGCAACAGAATCGTATGGCCTATGTTTTGTTCTGGTGGAAGCCCAACTAGTGGGTCTTGGAATACATCCGAGAACTATGCCAATAGAGTTCTGATCTTTTGTGGTGTGTCTTCCTTTATGTCGTCCTCTACTTTCTACAACTAAGTAAAACGTTATCGGCGCCCTTGTCTAATACACCTCTTGACGTACATTGTAGACAAGGTAATATGGACTTTCAGTCGGGTTGGTGACAATTTTGTACTTGGAATCAATGTTTATTGACGTTTTTCCTTTCAAATGATCTAGTACTTTGATTCAAAGCACATCTGAGTGTTCTTTCTATGGAGCCAAGGATCGCCTAGCACCGTATTGAATGGGTCAAGAAGGTTGAGTTCCTTAAATGTAGTATTCTGTGTGTAACCTTGAATGTGAATTCTTGCTTTATAGTTACTGGTCATGGGTACTATACAGTTCTCACTGTATAAACCTGCATCATTTGATGGCTCATACTGGAGGCCCACATGCCGGGTAAAGCCAATGATAACAAAAGAATAATCCCTCTTCTCTTGGTGAGAACACTAGCTAGATGTCCTTTGAACTACATCGTCATGTTACCTCCACTCTAATGAGTGAACAGGATTGACGACGGCTAATTGAGTTTGTGACAAACATGGAATCTATACGATAGGCATTGCTGCTCCCATGATTCACCCATTTGAGTCAACATCTTGTGGGCACGTGTGAATTCGGCTAGCACCTTCCAATCTTTAGTCTCGATTGGGTCAAAATCGTCAACCAAAGGTACAACAAACATAATTAAAGTCATCGCTTTGAGGATGTTTGCTTCAATGATTATGTCACACGAGTCTTTCATAATGTCCAATGGTACCACGACTAAGCATGTACGATAATGCATCTCATCCAGAGATGCAATGTTAAGTGAGCAATGCTTGTCAGCAGGTGTGGAATGAGGCTCAACACAAGGAGAGAAAACATGATAGATATTTGAACTTGTACAAACCTCAGATTACTCATCATCCTCATTAGAAAACATGAACCCATACTTGTGATCCAGTTTTCTCCCTGAGTGGTCCCCGCAAACATCACTTAAGGGTGGGGAAAACCCACATGACGGCCTTGTCTATTACCACGGCTGGGCCTGTTGCCGCAACCGCGGCCCTATCCAAGACCTTTTCTACAGCCTCCTATAACACCTTCTCCACGAGGTGCCGAATCTAAGGCCAACACTGCGGCCTCTTCCACACTAGTAGCTGCCTGAGGGCACTGAGCCTTAAAGTGGCCAGGTTATATGTAGTTGTGGCAGAGCCTATCACCAAAGGGTGCATTGTGACGCTCACCCATCTCTTGCAGCTCATCATTGTCGCGATTGCGTTTTTTGTTGGAGACCTTACACCTACCAGCCTTCTTGGCTAGAGGATTTGTGGGATGGTTGCCCTTGGCCCCGCACCGCTATCTAGCTAATGCACTAGCCCCTACAACATCCATGCGCATGTCACAACCATGTTGTGCACACGTGTTTGGTCGTGCATTAGAGCAGTGTTTCGGGCTCACCGAATACACTTTGCTCATTTAGTCACGCAACACCCTCAAGCTTGTCCAAGCTTTACTGGTTGCCATCGTATTCTCCTTGAGCTTCTTTCTCCTTGAGGTGGTATTCTCCTTGAGCTTCTTGCTAGCCAAGCCATCACGCAAGTACTCTAGCAATAAGCACTACGGATATATGAAGGTTTGAGTCCCATCACCCCCAGTGAATCTTTTGGCTTTCTCCATGAGTGCACTCCACTCGCTTAAGTACTAAACCTTGTTGAACGCATGCTGTACTTCCTCACGCCGGATATACTTCTTATGCATGATGGCGTAGAAGGCCTCCTACGGCATGGACTGCCACTCAAGGTGTGTATCTTGCATTCCCCAGTCCTTGACCATGTAGTTGAAGAGCTTGTCCTCAAGTCCCGTCATGGCGAGGTCACCCTAATGAGTGAGTGGCGCCTTGTGGACATGTAGGACAAGCTCCATGCAATTCAACTAGTCGGTTTGTTTCACGTCCATTCGGAAGATCTTCACACCGTGGAGGAAGGACGTGTTCATGACCGGCCCTAATGTCATCTATGTAGGCAAGTCATCACTGCCACTCGCAGTGGCATCATCACTTGAGGCTTGTAGCGATCTCTATTGTATCCGCACCTCGGTCACACTTTACAATACCTTGTCGAGGTTTTCATATCAGGTTGCCTCATGAGGGACCAGGCGTGCAACTTACAGTCATGGTCAAGGTTCAAAATTCCATACCCGACGTGGGCTAGCAGGTTGGAAAACACAAATTCTAGCTCTGATATCATCAGATCATCAATGACAACATCAAGGGCCTCACGATGTCTTTGCAATTTTACCCACTACAAGAGAGTAAGGTTTGCGTACACGTCTTTGAGGATTCCCACCTTCTAGAGGAGGCTCTTGTCAACGACAATACTCGAATGCGTATTGCTCTACCTCATTGCAGCTACATCATAGGATGGAGGGTTCGCCCCCACTCCTCCAGGTGGTACTGTACCTCCACCGTTGACGATGATTTTGAGTCTTCCCGTCGCCTTAGTAGCCAGCTCCGCAAGCCTCCAGCGGTGGTCAGAAATTGCCTTGACAAGAACGTTGTTCAGCTCATTCTTGCAAGAACATCCTATATGGCTGCTTTTAGTGCCTTTGTTGGCAACCTCATTGTTGTTCGATCACTTCAGGTGATCAAGTGAGCGCCGTGCCTTTCTTGAGTGACCAGCTCAAGTATGTCACACGAAAATTGTGATTCTTATTACCTTCACCATCGTTGGTGTCGTGCTCTTTGTTGGGGTCCACACCTGGGTAGTCCTCCTCGGTCATGTCCTCCGTCGTGTGGGGATCACCCATGTGCACGTGAATGTGCTCGTTGAGCAGGTTTTGAAATTTTGCATGCTTCTCGGTGTCATGTAGCGATGGTTACCTTTGGTGGTATGATTTCCATTTCTTTGGTAACCGTGCTTGCAATGGTGGCTCCCATCATTGAGAGTCCATTAAGAGTGTATGGTGAGGCTATCACCACCTTACCCTCAATCGTCTAAGACGGCCTGGCACTTGCCATCCTGTCGCCTGTGCAACTACCACATGAAGACCATTATGAGGGTCACCATACAACTTTTGGGAGGTATCGCATCCCAATGTTTCATTGCTCTCATGATCAGTAAGGTAGCTATAAACTATATTTGTATTTCCCTCGGATGCCATAGTCGACGCAAGGACATGAATTTTGAAACTAGTCTTCCCAAGTAGTGACTCACGATAAATGGTAGCCATTAGAATATAGGAAAACATAAAGTTACACTTGAAGAAAATGTCAAGAAATGTGAGTGTTGCTTGTATTACGAGGGACAAAGATGGGGAGGAATTGTAACAATTCCTAGTGACTCATTCCTTCCCTCTTCTGAACTTCTTAACTTCTTGTCTTCTTGTCTTCCATTGCCTCCTCTTCACATTCCTTGACACTTCTTGCATCTCTTGGAAGTGTCTCCCTTGAGCCGGCGGTGTTGGAAAAGCCACCAAAAATATTTAAGGTTTCACACTCTTTTTGGGGTGCTGTCAGGCAGTGAGAGCCTGTAGCCGTAAGAGCAAGTGTTTTCCCAATTTTTGGATGGAGGAGGAATGAGGGAGCATTGAGAAGAGTGAAAACCTTGGTGGTTTGGGGATGGCCACTCCTCATCCCATCCAAGATAAATCCACCTAGACCATGGCAAGTGGGAGAAGTGTAGAGAAGTTGGCAAAAAAAAAGAGCTTAAAAAGATCTCTCTTATGCAATTTATGATGCTAAAAATGGTGAAGTTTGAAGCCTGTACCCCTTTCTGGTGTTTCTACTACTACTATAGATGCTTGTGTCACTCTATACCTATGATAGTCGTCGCAAATTTCACACAATTGGTCGCGAGGGTCTCTCTACTATAGTAACCACTATAACGGCTGTGTCTCCAACTCTTATCCGAAGGTCGTCATTGGATTTCGCAAAAATGGTGTCTAGAGCTCCCTTGTGGGGTTTTCCCCTCTACGTCACTTTTAGGGGCAATCTTCATCAACGACCCATGTAGGGAGACTTGAATGTTTCAAACATTTGGAGGCCAATTTCCCTTTTTACCTGCCCCCCTTATTCTAGGTCCAAAACAAGGGGGTAATTGCCTCAAACTTGTGAGTTTGCACAAGTTTTCAGACTTTGAAAGTTGTAGATCAACCTAAACAAACTTGAGATTTTTTTTATGCGTCGATGCAAAATCGTCCTGCACGAAGCATGATCAACAGTTTTGCACTGACATCTCTTGTGCTCCCCTCGCTCTCACTCTATCCCTCCTCGCTTGCTCTTGTGAGCAAGGAGGGCAAGCGAGGGTAAGGGCACGAGGCCACATGCCTCAACCTGTATGGCCTCGAGGCCTCCTGGCCGCTGATTGAGCCACCCGCTCGATCAGCAGCTGGTGGCACGCCGATCACTTGACCCGCCTTTAGCTGGCCTGTAGCCAAGGATTTGCTAGCCAGTGGCCAACTCTCGCAATAATGAGGGGTGGATCACACCCACCCCCTCGCTATCGTGAGTGAGGAGGGCTTATCCGGCCCTCTCGCTCAATTAACTTGGAAGGGGTATAATTTCCTTGGCCCACATCCCAACAAGACTGGTTTAAAGCGTGTGGTTTGCCCTATTTGGGAGTTCTAACAAATTATCTTGGGTTAAACTAGTCAAGATCACCAAATAGCGGTGGCATGCCAGAGTCCTCTTTTTCCTAGAACATGCCCTTGCTAATGATTCACTCTCTTATGAGAGTGATAGTTTCTTGTGATGCCAATGGAGAGGTATAGCTCTACAATGACGCTAACGACAACTGGACTTAGGCCATTTAGGTTGTTGTCAACTTATAATGCAAGATCTGTGAGTTGTCAACCCACACGACACACCCGCTCCAAGTTTCGTAGAAAAATCAACAGCGGACATGCAAAGAAAACTATGTGAATACAGTTGTCTACTCAGTAGAGGTTTGAGAGATGTTTCACATCCAAGTAAAGGAATGTGCATAGTGATCTTTGTCAAAGGATGATTGTTGATGGAAATGATCAGTTCATGTCATTCAATGGTACATACAATAATGGTATGTCATGAGAGAAATAAACAAACCATTATGTGAAACTTTCTTGGTTTGAATCGCTCCAAGGACTTTCCAAGCAAACATGTGGAAGAAACATTGAAATTGATGGCAAAGTGAAGTGCAACCCAGGCAAAAATCTTGTTTCAGCACACTCTGATGTTGTAATGCAACTCAAAGCACGGAATGTCTGTGCGCATGCACATGTGCCTGTTATTCACCTATTGCATTAATTCTTGCACAATGAATGGTGACCTTGTCAGCAATGGCATGTTATTCCCAAAAGAGAGAGAAAATTTAAGATGATGCTTAAGTGGTTTGAAAGACAACTACGAGTGAGAGCTCCACCATGCAGAAAATCTTCAAGTATAGAAGTCTTTGTCTTTGATGTCCAATGCCGCGTTTGATTGTCGTTGAATTCAGTATTCATCGATGACCTGGCAGCAGGAAATGGATGCTGTGAAGTGACACCAACGTTAGCGAGAGCTCGCAGAGTAATGTGGAATTTTGCGAACGTGCGCGATAGTTGCGAATCGTTGAAAGTTTTTTACCCACACAATCATGGTTTCATCTTTCAGTAATGCACCTTTGAGGATGCATCCTTTTGTTGAAGCTACAAAATGAATGCCTCCAATCCCGAACTACACTATTGATTAAGTGGTTGAAAGAACCAAGGAATAAAAAGGGTGTTGAAAATAAGTTTTGTTAAATCTGTTGGCTTCACACCAATGTTTCAGTTTTGGCTGAAAGTTATAATTTGAACATGCAAATGCAAATGTTTGAATCGAGGTGCTTTGCCCTCCAGGGTGATTCTGGGAACCGCGATTGTCCTATCATCGGTTCCCTGTTCATGTTCAAATTCGGGGTCTTGAAACTACATTCCATGCACCAACCCTTGTCACTTATCACTCAAGCACACTTCAAACAATGGCTGCCTGCTTGTCAACCAACTCCAGCAGCTATTTTGCCAACATGCGTCACTCTCAGCCTGTGCTTCAATCGCAAACGGCAATGGGACTATAACAGGTCCATATGACTTATCTCAACAAGACCACATCCCCTTCTTGTGTCATCTTTGTCATCGTCACGATGGTGCTGTTGAGGCAGCAGGCGGTGAAACCGAGTTCAATGTCCAACCATTGGTTGAAAACAACACCGCCGCCATCGCACGTGGGGATCATGTCCCCATGGACCCAGAGTTGCACCGGTACGTGCAGGCTGGAATCGCACCCCACGCTGGCTGGAACGAGGTGGAACGTTGCACACGCGTACACTCAAACCCACCAGGTGGCTCCTACATCTCGTCCCTTGTGTCTAAGGAGCAGTCTTCAGAGCGCACGTCCTTTGGAGCTCTTGGGAAGCACTTCTAGACCAATAAAACTGACGTCACTCTAGTGCGCATGGCATTGGCCTATGTCAGAAAGGTCCGTGGCTCTGGTGGCCGGATGACAAAGCTGTACAACAAGATCGCACCTGGACTGTCACGCGACTTCACGATGATGGAGGTCCTTACGCGTGTATAGGTTTGAACTCGACTTGGTAACATTGCTACGCGCTGGAAGCTTGCATCTGGCCTAATAGGTTTGAGTGGAACAGGCGTGTGTGGCAGATTGAGCTGTTATCTAAAAGGTGAAATGAAGTGAAAGCGTTGAACCCTGAGCAGGGGAAGCTGCGAGGAAAGTCCATTCCATGGTTTGACAAAGCCACCAAGTTGTTTTTGCCGGACACAGCATGCAAGGAGAACATGTTTTGTAGTGATGATGTTGCATGCGAGGAAGGGGGGAGGGGGGGGGGTATGGAGAAGGAGGAGGAGGAACCTCGTCCCAT
>SZWC01021067.1:28687-42655 GCA_023375785.1 Penium margaritaceum
ACGCGTCGCCCAGTTCTTGATGAATTGGATTGAGAACGTCAACAATGTGGTGCGAGAAGCATCTGAAGTGGAGTGTGCTATTTTTTATGATGGTGCGAAAACCGACGGTAGCATGGCGATGAAGCTGGTAGATGGCGACGATAGCATCCAAGGGTTGAAAAAGCTTTTTTGCCTTGATGCGATGAAGCTTGATCCTGCCCTTTGTGCTGACTATGTGTACTCATCTGGTGACTTAAGGATGCATTTGGTGATGCGGATGCTTGGGCGTGACCTAGTGTAGCATCGTGGCTTTACACCTCTCGTAGGATGCCCACCGATGCCTAAATTGACTCCTCAACCTACGAAGTGTGCAACCTTGCTATCTGACAAGGATGCAAGTGGCAGTCAAGCTAGCTCAGCGTGAGCAAAAGCTGGCAAGCCTCAGGATGCAGTGAATATGGTGCTCGGTAAAGAGCTTGGTTTGCATGCGACACAGGATCTACAAGGTGTGTGTGATCATGGATGTTAGGAATGAGTTTTTGCAAAGGGTTGTGCTAAATTATTCAAATATCTTCTGGTTCAGCATCTACATCTCCAATGTGTTTTGAATACGCGTTGCACATGTCCGTTGCAATTGTTGTACGCCTTTTGGAATTGTAAATGCCCCATGATTTCTATGCACCACTAGTGCACTTGCAATGTCCTCCCCCTGCTCCACTGCTGTCCATTATGTGCCTTGTACATCGTGGATCAAATTATGCATCACAAAGAATGATAATGTGAACCTTGGCCGGAAATTCAATGCATATGGCGGTATAACACGGAGGATGTGAAGTATAGCTCTGATGACCCCGAATGCTCTTTGGATCATCAAACACGTTGACGCATGCCGCCAATTGAATAGTTGTTGTGGATCTTGTGGTCGAGAAGAACACACGCGAAACACGTTCAAATGGTACTGTCGCCTACGATATAGTGGCATAAGCCCGTATCCTTCGAGGAATGCCGCATCTGTAAGGAAATGAGTGTTGAGCGGTAACCAAAATACACGAACCAAACTGTCATTAAACATTTGTGCATTGTGTGCACTCCCCTCCCACCCTATAGTCACAAAACAGTATCGCAAGTCAAGTATGCATGCAGCCAAGATGTTTTGAGTGATATGAATATGCCCGTTGACATATGCACCACGTCGCAAGGATGGTATTGTCACAGGCACATGTGTACCATCAATGGCTCCCACGGAGTGTCTGAACCTCAGTAGTTACTATGTGCGCCCACCCCATGGGTGATGAATTACTCGCATGTCACGAGGCAGCTGGATGACAGAGCCCGCCAATGACCAAAGCGCATGCACAACCTCCCGCATGGCTCTACAAATTGTGTCAGCTGCATGTTGGAATCTTTTCATAAGGTGGCATATGGACCTGCCATGGCAGACACATTGGAGCCATATGAAAACGTTCTCTTTCGCTGACAGGCGCATATCCCTCAAAGTGGTTTGTTGACGGAGTACGTCTAGGATGGAGAACCGGGATCTTTGCTCATGCGAATCATGTTGAATATGCGTTGCTGGTGCCCTCGACGTACTTCGTGCAGCCAAGACAAGCCGTTGAAGGAGCCGACATGCATTGGTTGCCTGTTCATGCGGGTAGTGACACGTTGTTGCACTTGGCTAACAGCGTTGGACACCAGCAATAGAAGAGGTGGAGCTCGAAGGCTCGACGAATGGCCATGGCATGTGCAAGGGGCCTGTTGTTTTCCATGGTCACGAGTTACACACTTACTAGTCGAGCGTGGACTTAAGTCCACCTCACACAGTTGTTGCATGCCCGTTGCACGACGCCACCGTTGTAATGGAGAAACGTTCTAGGCGCTGCCACAACGGCTACAGAACGTGACTCGATAGACAAAAACCATTGTTAACTCAATGACCAGGGTTCAAAACCGTCATTGCACATGCCGTTCGATGAAACTCATCCTCAGAACAATGAAAGTGTGAAAACAGGCATAGATGAAGGTTTGAAGGAATCTTGCAAAAGTGCCAGTGGTTTTCATCGTGTTTCAAATGTGCAAAAAAACGGGACAGACGAATGAATACGATAATTATCGACAACCGGACGCGGCACAAGATGTCTTTTATTGCTTCTAGTTGCTGCGGTATCTTTGTCATATTTGAAAAACAGAACGCTCAGAAAGACGAAATAGTCCCGTAAATGAGGACGAGCATTGTTAGCGCGGTCAATCTTCGAACTAACTGAGAAACAGCCCCAAGCTTTGGTCGGCCCCTGTGGTCGAGGCCTAGGGGAAGGGGGTGTAGCCTGTGAGCGTGCAGGGATGGGCGGTGAGGCTGATTGGAACGGTGCTGGGGATGTCCATCCAAGTTGCAGTCTCTCCGGTGAATGGCGTTCTGCCACCTGGAAAAGCGCGCGGAAGTGGTCAATTTTCCGGGCATTGACGAATGAGAGAATGCATTGCCTCGCTTAAGAAATTTGCCGGCCTCATGCAGCACCTACTGCGAACCGCAAATCCTAGATTCTTTGCACCTTGTAAACATTCAAGTTAAGATTAATGGAGGGTGCAGTCGCGAAAAGTTCAGTCATTACACCAGTTTTATGACATGAAATTCCAAATGTTGTTAAACACAGCATACCAATGGCCTGGTAATTTTGCGACGACGGCACTCGATCACACGGGTATGCCGGCGCTCTTCTCAACTTGACGCGAATCGACATTGTCCTTTTCTGGCACCTCCTTGTCCCTGAGTACCTGTTCGCGAAACCACACGCAAAAAGCTTGGCATCGGCCAATACTAGAAGGGCACGGCTGGGAAATGGTGAGTCGGAATGCGAGTTTCCCCGACAATCGAGTTTACTGACCCACCAGTGCTCGGGGATGGTTATGGGCGAAAGCGCACGACCAGGGTGGCGGACAGCATTTTCCCTTCGGCGAAGCAATGATCTGTATCCCTTATTGTGTACCGTCGTTCGATGCAAACTCTTCAGTCAGAACGTGCTTACTTGTTCGCTGAAACTTCTGCAAGGAGTTCGGGCGAGAGTTTTGAGGGCTTCTCTCGTAATTCCTAATGTCCGGTGGAGGCTGTTCGCCGGTCGCAAATGCCTCTAGGTTCAGCATAGCGGACAGCGACGGGTGAGGGCGATGGGAGACGTCGGTGGGCGGGCTCCCTTTCACACAGTTTCAGTTAAAAAAAACTTCCTAGAACCTCGGGTAATGATATCCGCAAAAGGAGGATGGGACTCGCATTCCAACTCAACCCTTCCCCGCCGTGGCAGAAATTCCACACACGAAGTTCCCTCGTGCAACGGAGTTTCTGGATTTATGTACGAAAAAAAGGGATGATTCGAGCCGAACATAGACATTTTACATCGGACAGCCCCTTTCACTTCATTTTCTAACCAGAGTGTTTTGCGCACGCATACTCTCATAATAGAGCTTGTCTGGTAGCACTCTGAGAAGAATGCCTGGCAAAGCAACCCAATTTTACCAGTCAATCATGAGATGTGCACAAACCACATGCCCACAATTTCTTTACAAACGTACAGAAACCACATGAATAAATCTCAGTGCATGATGGCGCCATGAGACATCGATTTCACTTACATTTGTTTCCTAGCTTGAGGCACTCCATAACACCTCTACAATACGCATTTTCATTAATGGTATTTAATATGAGAATTTCAATGTAAATTCTAGTGTACAGGAGATGCCTCTAGGCCCCATGCCTTTCCGAATGCAACATTTAACACGTTCCACACACCATCATAAATGAAATCCTAGTGCTACATCACAAAAAATCCTCAAAGAATGTTTGCATGGTGTGCAAACAATGCCATTGCCTTTGTTGATCATGGAAGAGAAGATAACAAGGCCACTTTAGTCCTCCAAGGATGCATGGAAGTCATAATACATTCTTGTATCTAATAAAAATCCCCTCTTCCAAATTTCAACAATAGAAACACTTCACAATTCCCACTTTCACCATAGAAACAATTCATAATTCTCCTCCGCCCATACTAGGACCTAATGAAATTGAAAGAGTACTCAGAACGTGTTCTTGTTCACATATGACACCAGACATACGTGGGACTGTCATGGTGGGCCAAAAGAACGAATGAAAAATTTGGTTAAAATAGAAATGAAATTTAAATGAAGTTTTTAACTCAAAAACACACATCTCATATCAAAAATCTAGAACACCCATGTCCTTCTTTCACCAAAACATTTTGAGAAACCATTCCCCCTAAAACTTTATTGTCCTTCCCATCCTCTAACCAGTCAATCAATCATAATAAATCCACCTCAGTCAAACTAATAACTGGAGAGATTTCCATAGCTAGTGTATGAGAGAGAAGTTTAAGCCTATGGGTAGTTGCACTCTTGCTCTAACCCACCACTTAATCAATGAAAAGATGAGTTCCATGACATAAACAAAGAAACCCCACCAACAATATTTTATGATCCAGTCAACACAATGCTAGTTATATGGTAAAAATCAATAAAAACAAGCATTTAATGAAACCTTGTCAAACAAATTTCCAGCCTTACATTCTATGATGAAAGCATTAATTTTATAAGGATGCATCAATAAATTATTCTATATTGTTTTAAGCATTGAAATCATAGAATTTTCCTAATAAAAAAATCAAATGTGTTTTAGCCATTAATACATGATTACAATTTCATAATGTAATCTCAAGCATAAGGAAATTAGCTATCCTACAATACAATCATACCAAGTTCAATTCTTTGAAATGTGTTCCCCATTCTTCTCTTGTGAGTTGTGAAATTCCTTCTTTCCTCCATAAAGAAAACTTGAACTAAAAATGATTATTAGTATTGGATTAAAAAAGATGAACCTTTCAAACAAAACTGAACGTTCTTGTCTCATGCATAAAGAACAACCTATTTATTCTTATGTAATTCATCATACATTGACTTTGAAAGAATGTTTCACCATCTGACAAAAGACTTGTGAGCAAGTACATCTTCACCTTTCTTCCACGCATAATTGAAACAATTATGCATAATAATATCCTCATCCCATATTCATGTTTACCAGAATACCCACCACAAATTCACTCCATACAACCACTCACATGTCTCTAGTTAACTCCTTCTACACCATGGAAAGCCATTGCCCCTTTTTTTAATGCACGGAAACAAGGATCATTTACATGAGGAGCGAGTAATATCCTTCTTCCTCAAACAAACTTCATTTCAAATACTACAATAAATCCTCTAAATCATCCTTTTTCTTCCACATGAAGGGGAAAATGCAGTTATTTCTACCCAAAATAAGAAACCAATCCATGACCAATCCTTGTAAAATAGCATTTCCCCCCTCTCATACATATAGAATATGTTGGCACATCTTGGAAACCGTTGGACAATAATGTTGACCATAATGTTGCGGTTGGCTCAAAGGAAGAGAAGTTTTACGTTCTAAAGAAAGCATGAAAACTTAATGTCAAGTCAACATCTGTTATGATGGTATCATAGGATTATATCCATTTAAAACAATTCATATCATTCACCATACATATCTACCAAACATGTATTGTAGAGTTATCTCGAGGCCCATGAAGGTCTAAATGTCAGAAAAGTCATAAAATAGATGTCTTTACAACATACATTTGATGATGTAGTAAGGTACTAGCCTTAGCTTTGAAAAAATGATTAAGAAGGTGTTTCAAGTATCACTTAGACCGTGTAATCATGGCACATGCTTAAAGTTTGTCAACTCCTATCTGAGGTAGGTTGAAGGAGTTCAACATGACCCAACCACCCACATGTAATGTCTTTTCAACGTAATGTTGATGGAAATATTTACGAATTTTCTGGATTTGCAACCAGAGTGCGACCAGACCCATTGTTTGGACTGTTACTAACCAATGTTATTCTTAATTAATTTAGATGTTGCTCTTACGAGGGGAAAATGAACATTATAACTGTTGGCCTTAAGTAACCTTTACATTTGGCATAGTGTCTAATGTTATCATTACCATGTACTTGGTAAACTCCTTGATCCAAGACAGTTTCCTTAATCTTCTCTAAAATTTTGGGATCATATTTTGTAGAACCTATTTTAAAAAGTAGTTCATGGATTCTGCTTAATACGTGCGCCACATCAAGTTTTCACATACACCCATATAAGAAGTCTCCCAACACTCTTGCTTAATACTATTGAATCGAAGTAAGGATTGTGAACAAACACAACAAATCATAAAAATTTCTATATCTTTACGAGGAAAGTTATAATGAGTTAAGCTACATAAGAAAAAATAATTCTGTAAGAATGTTTCATGTTATGTGCAATTGATTGGAAATTATACATCTACGCAAACTAATCTTTATTATCTTATAATGTCATACTTGGATGAAGTTGATTAGAATGTATTTGTGAGGTTTTTAGGTAATAAGAAATTGTTACAACTCTCCTCATGCAAGAAAAACATAGTCAATCCAAAACTTCTTGAATGTTGTTGACATTGAAAAAAACCATCATAAGCATGTAATGGCATTATGTCTCGTTCGATTAGAATAAATTAAAAGCGAAACTTTTATGCACATTCTAAATTCCTTGTGAATTAACATTACATGTTTTTACATAAAGACATGGAATGGATTGAATATTGCTTTTATTTTTGCTTCAATCATGCTGAGATAAACGTTTTCATGAGGTTTGAAGCGTTTGCTGGTCTGAAACGTGATCACATATGTCAAGATTAGAATATAGATTCCGTCTTAGAGAATGTTATTGTGGATTTTGTTCAGTTGCATGATAGCTTATGCTAAAAAGGAATCATTTTTATTGGTAAAGTATAACCAAAAGCCTTTCTAAGGGCTACCAGAACTGATTAAGAGTGTTTCACATCATGTTATGGGGTTTCAGGTACTAGAGGAAAATATGTACCTTTAGCTGCTAGGCTAAGGTGTGTCAACAAAGATCCTTCTTTACTTGTCCTTTTGTAAGGTGGTAGCATTGATTTCCATGTTATCTTTTCCTTGCCAATAAATCCTGATTTGGCAAGTACATCTTCAACTTCAAGGTCAACTTCCAAAATCTATGTGATATTGTTGCTTCAATACGAAAAATTATATATAAACCTCTCCATGTGGTTCTTCATTCGATGAGGTGATTATGAAGCTCCATCGATGGTTACGTGGCAACCTAGCCACCCTTGCGTTACCAAACAAGGGAACCTCATTGCTACTAAAAGGGCTAAGCTAATTTGGTTGAGCATGCATTCATATGTTTTTTAGTTCAAGCTTTGTCTTTACAGCTACCTTCATTATTTGCCTCTACAATTTTGCATATGACAATGTAAGAAAATGCTTTAAGTTTCATGTTCACAAAAGGATTGTGCTCCTTCTAGTGCAAGTTGGTCATTTTGTACCTCCTATACCACGAGTCTCTTTGCAAGATTTCTTGAAAGCTTATGCGACAAGCACATTGTGTCTCCAAAAGAGCACAATTTTTGATGCTTCAGTCCATAAAGTTAAGAAGTGTCGTTCTCATCCCTTTTGTGATATTCATTATTCACCACAAAGTGCAAATATTGAAGATAATGTCTTGTCTATCCAATTCAAGTACAAATTCACTGATATACATGCGAAATCTCTTGACATATTAATAGAGAAGGAATACAACCTTTGAGGACAAGTGTACACTCCGTAGAAGAAGAGGACATGGAGAGGAAGCAAATTCTCTATGATGCTGATGTTGAACTAGATTATTGATGAATTGTGCGCTTTGATTTCAGTGAAATCCTCTTCTTCGTGATGTCTAGGATACTATAGACCTTTGCATACTCTAATCCGTCATGAAGAAACAACTCAAGGAACTTTTTCATAAACTTGAAGCATATGTTTTGGGCTTTTGGACGCATGTGGAAAGAACTAAGAGTAGAATTATCCACTCCATCTTACATCATGGAAGCTCAAGAAGCAAAAAAGGAACAAATAAGTCAAGAAATGTAGGGAAGATAACTACATTATTGTTACTAACACAGGTTCATAAAATTGGAAGTATTGTACAAATTTCTGAATTAAAATTGCATATGAGCAAAAACGTTCACAAAAAATCACTTTTAAATTTTGAAGTTAAAAAGCATAAAAGTAATTTGACTTCAATTATATTAATGTAATCATCTACATCATCCATGTTGATAAATTTGGAATCGAAAACGTTTAATACTTCTATGTATGTTTTAAAACCTTCTTAGTGTACAATGGTCGGTTACAAAGCTAGAAGGAAAACATGAAGCTTCTTCAATGTCACGTGGTAATGTCTTTGTTTAGAACGGTAGGATATCAAAGCTTTAATGAAAAAACATCAAGCCCTTTCCTTATAAGCACTATCATCTTCATCACATTTAATAGATAGTTACAAAACTTGAACTTTGTAAGAGTTTATCACATAAAGATAAAAAAAAGATAAAACATTTCGCCAATATATTTTCTACAAATTATCACAATGCTTCAAATTCATTAATGTTTACAACACTTTTAAGAAGAGGCACTCTTGCGCCACTTTCCATAGTGCTTAAAACCAAAGCTAGACAGTCATCGAACAAACTACAATTTCTTTATTTTTCACATTTTTATTAAGATGTTGGCAAGTACTGGGAAGTTTTTACATAGAAATTACAGATAATATTTATTTCATTGTCCACACAATCAAAATGCTTGAGTGGAAAATCTTTGATGTATATCTTATTGACAATAATGGCTAGGTGAAAATTCTAAGAAAGTTTAGAAAACTTAGGAGAGGTGTATTTTCTTCAAAGTAACTTGATGAAGCTTGAAAGTCCTCTATTTAACACCGTCAAAAATGGCCCACGTGATATTTCAATACGAGGAGGAAAGGTCTTTGGAGCGAGACAAATATCACTAATTATTTGGTGTGTCCAAAGTTGTGCTTTCCCTGTCCTTTAAAAGGGCAAGGAATGCATCAACATCCTTTTTCAAAACATATTCTAGGCATTATCTGGACCATTCAAATTCATTATAAGGACAAAATCCTTAATTTTCTTTCACTTCTTTGTTGTAATTGATTTTTGCAGGTGAAATTGAAATGGATGTTCTATTTTATGGTGATAGTGTCTTTCGTATGGTGAAGGAATGATTCATTTCCTGTCAGCTACTCTAGGGTTGGAAGGTTTTGAAATGATGAAGATACCAATCGTGTGGACAATTTTAGAATGCAATCTTATCTTGTGGAAAAAAAATCCTTAATTGCAAATGAATGAGGAAATGAACGAATGTGACATCATTGAAGATAGAAAAGGAAAATTAAAACAGATGTAGTTTTTGATAAAGTATCCATCAAGGAACGTGACTTCATAGGTGTGATCAATCTAGAAACCTTTGCCTTTAAACTTTTTTTTACCATAATCATGGATAGACATCCATGGCTCTTTGCATCTCCCAATCATTAGCAACAAAATCCAACAACATGAATGAGTTGACATGAAGCAACATTAACACAGTTGATATTATCCGAGATTACAATGATAGGTGTGCACAAATGTGGAAAATTTGCAGATGCCAGCCGAGGAGGAGGTTGTGAATATAGGTATCAAAGGCATCAAAGGATTTCCTTTTTAAAATGGTACTCATCAAGACGATTTGAAGGGAAATGGTGCACTTTTGACTCATGAAGGAAAGTACAAATTATTGCGGACGATTTGAAGTGCCTGTAAACATTCTTCTCATGGAACGTGAAGAAACATTGAAAATGATGATACAAGACAACGTTCCCTTTAAGTAGAAACCAAAGTATTGAATTTTCTGAGGATTATTATCATACCATTTCATCCATTCCTTTTATCTGGATAGAGTTGTGGATATAAGGGGGGCATTAATTAATCCATCTTTTTTAGAAAAAAACAATCTATACAAACCACCATCATCACCCAAGGTGGGTTGTTGTATAACTCCAAGTTTTTATGGCTAGGTTTTAGTAAAACTTTGTTTGGGTTCCTTTTCCCCTTTTAAGGTCAAAACAAATTCAAATGCCAAAATGACAAGGGATGAAGCTCAATTCCTTGCTAATGCATCACATGGTTTCCCTCTATGAGCTTCCCTACGGTGGATGTGACCCCTTAGATTCTTATTGAAGGTTTTTTTGTCAATGTCCATCGTTGATTGTATTTTTCTTTATTTGCTACTTTAACTTCATGTTGACCTTTTTGTTACAAATGTCTCCTTAGATTCTTAGGTTCTCTTCAATGTCAAGGAAACGTTATAATTTTTAAGTGAACTAGTGGCTACCATGAATTAATCGGGACCTCTTATCCACCATAGATAGATAGTTTTTCAACCACCCATGTGGTTATGAAACCTACCATGTGGTTGTATAACTAACTGATAATCTCAAGTGATGGTGTATATGACGTGGAAGTGCAAGAGTGCCTCATTGATAACTTATTGGCTAAGTTTATTTATCGCAACACGTAATATGATTTCAAAATTTTGACATGAGTAAGCACCTCAAAGCCCTGGGGTGAATTTAGTGCATAGTATACATTATGTAAATCTTGTAATGATTATTAAATTAGTTCGTGGAATTCACGGTTGCACTTTTAAGAATCCATAAGACTCAATTTGGGAATGTGTCTTTGCATTCAATATGTTTCTCTATTCTGGCATCCTTCATGTGAAACACAAATTTGATTAGGTATTGTAGAAGTTGTTGAACAGGACACGGTGAGGGGGAGGGAGAGAGGATGGAGGAGAGCGGAGGTGGCGGGAGGCGTGTGGAGTCGGGAGTTAGCCGCAGGGCTAACTGTCCCTCTTGATGGCTATGAGGGGGGAGCGCTCTTGAAAGCTGTGAAAGGGAGCGCTCTGAAGGGCTGTGAGGTAGATCGAGGGAGGGGACTTCGCCGTGAGAGTAGATCAAGATGAAGAACGAATGTGATCCGTGGCAGCCCAATCAACAAACCAAGATGGGGAGACGACACGCTCAGTGCCGAGGAGAAGGCAATAGGCGATCGTGCAAGGAGGGATGTCTGTCGGCAAAGGGGGGAATGGGGCCAGAGGGGGAGACAAGGAAGAAGAGGGAGGTGTGGCGTGGGAGTCCAACAATGGAAACATTCCGGCGGGTGGAGGGCAACGAGGACACCCTCTACAAGGACGCGGCAAATCAAAGGGACGATAGCATCCTCAGTCAACGAGGGGGCAGCGACAACAAAGGGCACGAGACTGCATGGCGCGGCGAGAGGGGCAGCGCCGTGAGGCAGGGAAGGAGGGGCATGACCACGCAAGAGAGCACAATGACGGGCAATCCGCTCGCGGAGGTCAGGAGCCGGGGGGGAGAGGGCAAGAGTCATGGTGATGATCCACAACTTCGCAGTTCAAGCGTACCGGTGGGCGACAACCGACGCCACCAACGAGAGCTCTGATGATGAGAGCATGGGTGGAAGGAGGCGTAAGGAGGCCAGGGAGAGCGTCCGCGAGGACGAGCTTAACAAGGGCTGCAACAGGCTGAGATGCAATATGGAACACGCGAATACCATCAAGAAGAGTAGACCAGACAGCATCAGGTGTCTGATTGGCATGTTGTAGGGTCAGGGCAAGAGGGAAGGAAGTGAGAGCGTGCAAGAAGGCAGGAACGACGCCGGCAACGTCAGAAGTGACGAACGCCACGTTTGTAAGGGAGGCACTCGCTATGAGCAGCACGCTCTGGAGAAGCTCAGCGCGACCAAAGTAGGCCCCAAAGGATTTGTCGGGACGATGGCGGAGGGAGCGCAGGTTAGCCAGGAGGGAGGCAACAAAGCGGAGGGAGTTGAAGGATTAGAGCAAAAGAAGGGAGGCCCAAGCCTTGCAAGGTCAAGCAAGGAGAGACGGGGTGGGGGTGAAGTGATCAAGCTGGCGAAGTGCGATGGTGGGAGCGGCAGAATAGAGAAGGTGAAAAGCGAGGGGTGCACAATCCGGGTGTGTGACACAGAGGTGGGAGCATGGTCGTAGTGCTCCCAAAGATCATGCATGTGCACCAATGAGACAAAGCAAACGGACCATTCTCTGAAGGGTGTACCTATAGCGTGACAAGGAGCGGAGGTGACAAGCATCTGCGAGGTGGGCGGACAAAGGCCAAGGCTAGCAAGCTGAGTGACGGCAAGTGTCATGGCATCAAGACGAGCCTTAGTGTAAGCAAGGGCAGCGAGGGGGTCACCGAAAGAAGCCTTGTGAGTGGCCATAACATCTTCAATTAGAGCAGCACCTCTGGCATCATTTGCACCGCGGTCAGTAGTAGCACCCCTGGCAGCAGCAGCATCACCGATGGAAACGCCTGTAGTAGCGACGTGGCCACTGGCAGCAGCCGCACCATTAACGGGACTAGCAAGGATAGCACCACAATCGACGCCAGCCACAGCACCACCGAGAATGCCAGTTGTGTCACCACCACCTACACCGCCAGCAGTGGCAATGCCAGCTCCACCACGAGCGACCACGGTGCCAAGAGCTACGGTGCCACCCAATCTTGCTAGTCCGTGGACGACATTATTGTGGGGAGGGCAAGCTGTAGGATCGCCAAGGGGAGGTAAGGTGAGGGAGGGGTCGAGAACCGGACGTGTAGCAAGAGCATCGATAATCGAAATCGAGAGGAGGGCGTGGGGATCATGTCGAGGGGCGAGATGCAAAGGAGGGGGTGGTGGGGGAGGAGCATGAAGAGTTGCGAGAGTGGAAGTGATAGCCGCAGCCACATTACACCGAGGTGAGAGGATGGCGGACTCGTTGACAAGGCCAGAGCTATCAGAGGCGTGAGGACTTAAGGCACAAGAGGAGGCATTATGGAACTAAGCCTCAACAAAAGCGGCTCTAGCAGTTGCCACAATAGCCAGAGCGCCGGCGAGACCGAGCTCAAGCATGTCGCTACACATCGTCAAGTACAGAGTAATGGAGGTAAGGAATAAGTGGCTACACAAAGACTGATCAATGAGAGGAGATGAGGGAGGAGCCATGGTGAGTAATGTGTATTTAAGGGTGTGCATTAGGGAGAGGAGGGAAGGGGGAACAAAAGCAGGAGAGACAAGGACGTGCTAGAGGCCAAGACTGCTGATCGGTCAACACGACTCACGCAAAAAGGGAAAGAAGTGAAACCTGAGGTGATGAGAGAGGAAACACCTTGGAGGAAGGAAATGAAAGAAAGGAGGGGAGGGGGCAGAGGAAAGGGAGGGAGAGAGAGGGGCAGAAGGGTGTAGGGGGAAGGGAAGGTCTTGGAGAAGAAGGACAAACGTTGAGGAAGAATACGAGGTGGGGGGAAGGGAAAGGAAAGGGCAAGGGCCACGAAAAACTTGCAAGGGGAGCAGATCGGCAGAGGAAGGGGAGGGGGAGGAATGGGGCAAGTAGAGGGAAAGAAAAAAGAAGAAAAGGGAGAGAGAAAGAGAGCAAGGAAAAGTAAGAAGAGGGTAGGGTGAGAAAGAAGAAAAGGAGTAAATGCTATGGGAGCAGATGGAGGCTGGGAGGGGGGCGAGGGAAGGTTGAGGAAAGAGAGAGGAGGGGGAGGAGGGAGAGAAGAGAGGAGAATGAGATAGGAGGGAGCGACAGAGATGGAAGGAGAGAGAAGTGAATGGGAGAGAGAGATAGATAGATACAGAGAGAGAGAGAGCGAGAGAAAGATAGGAACTAAGATCGAGAGGGAGAAAAAGAGGGACGGAGAGAGAGAGAGGGTGAGAGAGTGAGGAGAGAGAGGGAGAGAGAGGAGTGGGGAGGGGGAGAAGGAGAGAGAGAGATGAAGGGAGAAATGGAGCAAGAGAGAGAGAGATAAGGAAAGGAGAGTTGGGAGAGAGAGAGATAGGGGGGAAGGGAGAGAGAAAGAGAGGGGGGAGAGAGAGAGAGGGGAAAGAGAAGGAAAAAGAGAGATAGGGAGTGAAAGAGGTGGGGAGAGAGAGAGGGGGAGAGACAAAAGGAAGAAAGAGAGTTGGAGAGAGAGTGAGAGAGAGAGAATGAGAGGGGGGGCAGAAG
>SZWC01021068.1:15898-33222 GCA_023375785.1 Penium margaritaceum
GCCGGCTGCGGCTGCTGCGAGCTGCTGCTGCTGCCGGCTGCTGCAGCTGCTGCCGGCTGCTGCGTGCTGCTGCTGCTGCTGGCTGCCGCTGCTGCGAGCTGCTGCTGCTGCGAGCTGCTACTGCGGCAAGCTGCTGCTGCTGCTGCTGCTGCTGCCGGCTGCCGCTGTCAGTCACACCTGGATGACGTCGCCGCGTGCGTCGTCGCCAGCGAGGGCCTGACGTGGCCGGCCGCTCACCTCCTCGCGTCACGCGTGGGGGTCAGTGCTGCCGGAAAAAATCCGGCAGCATTTCCCCTGGCCCAGTGGCCGTGGGAAAAATTCTGACGCCGCCACCAGGCGGGTCAATGCTGCCGGAAAAAATCCGGCAGCATTTCCCCTGCACTGGCGCGTATGGAGGTCCGCCGGCGTTGTCTGGCACCTGTACGTCAGTCTTCTGCTGCTGCTGCTACGCTCTGGCTCTGTTACCAAGAAAGAAACGCTAGGCAGCAGGTTGGGGCAGCAGCGTTGTTGATGCAGCGTGCGGGCTTCCACGCTAGTTGCTTAAGTCAGCTGCCCCCTCAGTCTGCTGCTCTGGAGACTAAGTCTGGAAGCTCTGGGTTTGTTACTCAGAAGTGCGCGCGCCAGTGTTAGCGCCAGAAAGCAGCTGAAAACTGAAAGAAACTGATTAGTGATAAAGAATGAACAACAATGGGAGACCCCTCCAAGTTCTAGGCCCCCCCCAGCTCTGTAGAGCTTGTTACTCAGTTCAACAGCCAATCAGAAAATAGCACAGTTCAGGCTGGCAGGTTTTCTCGGTGAGGCCTGCCAGGCAGCCGACAGCCCAAAACCCGGGCGTCGTCCGTTTTGCCTGAAAATTGGACCATACCATAATACCGATGCTGCGAACGCAGCCGTGCGGTCAGAATTTGCTAGAAAAATAGCAGCGAGGAGTTATGGCATCCTAAACCCAGAAAGTGCCCACAACGGTTTATGCTGCCAAACAGGGCCATGCAACATGCAACTGGGACCCTAGGCAGTGCATGACACTGCAGACGCGATAGGACGCGCTGGACGCATGCAAGCAGCAAATGCGGTGTCAATGACCGCCGGCGGCACGACCGCCGAGGAGGCCTGCCGATGGAGCTGAGCGCGTCGCCGGAGAGAGGAGGCTCCA
The DNA here is from genome assembly GCA_023375785.1 of Penium margaritaceum. Classification (NCBI taxonomy): domain Eukaryota; kingdom Viridiplantae; phylum Streptophyta; class Zygnematophyceae; order Desmidiales; family Peniaceae; genus Penium; species Penium margaritaceum. Next base: position 17,052 of record SZWC01021068.1, read on the forward strand.
GCGAACTGCGAGAAGACCTCAGCGTGCGTCGGCTCCACCGGATGACACTCCATCAGCGTCGAGTCTTGCCGTCAGTCATCTGCACGCCGATGTACACAAGCCGGGAGGACACAACAGAGCACAATGAGAGATGCGAAAAAACCACCGGTTGCTAAGTGACTCTCGCTCCCCTCTCACTTCTTGTCTTGGTTGTACCGAGATAAACATTGCAAGCATTCCGCATCCATGGCGGCGTATGTCTATTGCACGTCCCTGCTTGCTCACACGTGTGACCTAGGTGTTGTGCTTTGTGCCGTTCCTGTACAGTTTACTGTGACCACTCGGCCGTGTCCATACTTGTGCAGATCCCTGAGGCAGGCGGCCCTGGTGACACCGGCGCGACGACAAGTGGCGGACTACCCGCTTGGAGCTGACCGACCACTGTTCCGGAGCCCCAGATGCCACCGGGACTCTTTGCTGTGCTTCCTACGTCTTGCAGGCGCCTTTCGGCGGACTGGCCATGAGGCCTATTTGCATGTTTTTGCATTGTATGTTCACTGTTAGTCGATGGCTGCATGCATGTGACTAGTCGCTGCGTCTGTCTTTTGATTCTGCACGTCTAGGTTCAGACGGCGTAGGATTCTGACATGTGTGCGCAGAGTTACGGCCAAAACAGTGGTTTTGGGCCGGTTTTAGGACAGCTCTTGGACTGCCGCGTGCGACACCCGCCGTGCGCCGCGGCAGGTATTTATGCCTTGGACCTGTCAGTTGTCATTCCTCTCTGCATATGCTATATTGAAGCATTCTAACTCCGTGCCTTGTGTCTCCTAGCCAAACCCTTGCCGTTGCGTGTACGACCTGTGACTGTCGTCACCGTCTTACCAGGCACTGACGCCCGGTCAGCGACTGTGTTGCTAGGAAGCTTCTACGCACTTTCCCATGGTATCAGAGCAGTGAGACAGTTCTCACTGAGCTGCACAGCAGAGACGCAACAGAGCAGCAGCAGTGAGAGTCACCGCTGCAGCAGAGTTCTCTGGGATCTGTTGGGGACGGCCGATCGCCGTCAACGTATCCCACCCACCACGTGAGATCGCAGCTGCAGAGCCAGCAGCAGTGGCGTCTACCGCCACGGAGAGGTGTGTGGCGGCCGCGGTGCGTGCAGCCGCCCTCCCACAGCCGCAGCAGCAGAGCAGCAGCAGCAGAGGCGGCGGTGGCAGCAGCGCAGCAGCAGCAGCCGCAGCAGCAGCGTGGTAGCAGCGGCGGCAGCAGCAGCGTCGGCAGCAGCAGCGCAGCAGCGGCAGTGGCACAGAAGCAGCAGCGGCAGTCGCGGCGGCAGCAGCATCGCAGCAGTGGCAGCAGCAGCAGCGCGCGGCGGCGGCAGCCAGCAGCAACTGCAGCGCGCAGCAGCAGTCGCCGCGTACAGCAGCAGCCGCCGCGCGCAGCAGCAACAGCAGCAGCAGCGCAGCCGCTGCTGCCACCGCTGCACACGCAGCTATGCAGCTGCTGCTGCAGTTGACAGCACAGCTGCAGCAGCAGCTGGGCGGAAGCTGTTGTGCAGCTTCCGCGGAGCTGTCGCGCGCAACCGCGAAGCGGCAGAACCGTGACAAAAAAAAAAGAGGAGAGGGGACGATCTGACGTCAGCATTGTTGATTGCTGACGTCATCAGGTCATGCTGACGTCAGCAACCACTTGCTGACGTCAGCATTACACTTAGCCAGATTTTCACCTGGAAAGTCAAAAGTTGCCAGCGTTTCAAATCCCCGAGAAACGCAGACGGTTTTCAAATCCGGCAAACTTGACCTGTCGTCCCATAGTGAGCGGCGACATGAGTTCGCCCGACGACAAGGACAAGGGACCAGGCGATCCCTCCTCCTCTTCTTCAGGGGTATTGAGCCCTCGCTCGCAGGCCATTGAGGACCCGCGCAGCCAGCAGGAGGAGATGCGTCGTCTGCAGCGAGAGCAGACTGACGCGATCCGCACGCTGACTGAGCTCCTGCGTGCTCAGTCCACGGCTCCTTCGCGGATTTCTGAGGGAGCTGCCAGCGTTGCGGCCTCCACCCAGCACTCGGCTCAGGTGCCCGTGACGGGTGCCCCGCCTGCTTCACCTCCTGGTGTGGTCTCCCCACCACCTGCGGACCTCCTTGATGACGAGCCATTCATGCCAGGCTTCGAGGATGACTACCAGGAGCGGGAGATTCGTCTTCTAAAGGAGCGCCTCCGTCAGCTGCAGACGGGTATCCGACCTCCACCCGTGTCCCCGATACGACCGTCACCTGGCTTCCCCGGTGATCATCCCCTTCCAGGAGTTTTCCCCGTCTCTCGCCCTCCTCAGCCTGCGGTTGCTCTCCCCACGGAGCGGCAGCCGAAAGACTTTGAGGCACCACCTCCACGGTACATCAGCGAGGATGGATTTGACTGCTGGGAGATCCTGTTTCAGGTGTGGGCCACTTCCGAGGGAGTGTGGCCTTACTACCACAGCCCATACCAGTCTACAGATCCAGCACAGGTGCTGACAGCAGCCCGGGCCATGCGAGGACTTCTCTACGCCATGCCACGCGAGACTGTCGTTGACTTCCGCCCCTTCCTCGGCGAGGCTGGCACAGGCACCGGAGCTGACCCTCGTGGAGGCTGGGATCTGGCGTTGTCCCTACTGGCCGCAGAGACGCACGCCACGCGTGCGTCACACATTCGTGCTTTCCATTCGCTCCGTCAGGGACCAGCGGATCCTGCGGCGGATTACTGGCGACGCGCCATGCGTATCTACACGCGTCTGGGGACCTCAGGGGGCACACAGCTGTGGGCACTTCGGACGATCATGGTCGGAGTTCGCCTCGAGTACACCGACATATTCACACGGTACAGCGACGTTGCTCTCGAGCCTTTCTCAGCCACCCTACAGCTGCTCCCCTGGGCCCATCAGCTTTTCCTCCCGGTGACGTCGGCCCGCGAGGCAGCAGTAGCACATTAGGAGACTTCCCTCGCTGCAGCAGTCCTCGCCTCACCACCATCTTCCCTCCTGCAGTCACCCTCATCTACCTCCATCACGACCTCATCTTCCTCCTCTTTGACCCCGTCTACACCCACGCAGACGCAGGGCGTTGCAGCAGCTGCCCAGGGGAAGAAGAAGAATAGGAAGCGCGGATCGGGTCAGCAGCAGTCGTCATCCAGTGGTAGCAGTGGCCGTTCCGTGCACTGCTACAACTGTGGAGGTGCCCATCGCTACACCGAGTGCCAGCAGCCGCTTGACTGGGAACGCATCACTCGGGACTTCAGGCTGCCCATGCTGTTCGCACCGCGTCCGGCACGTCGACCGCACACTCCTCTGGACGCGCGGCGACCACGACTACAGCTATTCCTGCATCCTCACCGGCGAGCAGCAGTGATCCAAACCCACGTAACCGCACCATCGCCGAGCTTCGTCATCTTCTGGCGCTTCGCTTTCAGGGAGGTGCGAGTGTGTTGTCATCGTCGAGTGGGTCACAGACTGCTTGTTCGTCCGTCCTCGTGACTCGTGATGACACGTGTGGGGGAGCACAGTCCGCATGTGATGATGATGGGCCTGACTGCACTGACTTGATTCATGAGTCTCAGCTTCGTGATGTACGTCGTTCCTTCCCACTGACGGCTCAGCGTCCCTCTGATGCCGAGTGTTCCATTGCTCGTTGTACAGTGACGTCCACCAATCATGACTCCGGTGGCACTTGGATCATCGATTCCGGTGCCATCACCACATGACGTGTCGTCGTAGGGACTTTGTGGTACTTGGTCCTGTCACGACTGTCCGTTCTGTTCGTACAGGCTCTGGTCAGTCCTTACCGGTTCACGGTGTTGGGGTTGTATGCTTTGATGGTCCGTCTAGCCCCCTGTATCTCTCTGACGTGCTGTTTGTGCCTGACCTTGAGCTCAGTCTGCTGTCTGTGCGTGCTTGCACTCTGATGGGTCTCTCCGTTGAGCATACCCCTGATTCAGCGACTGTGACTGCTCTTGACACCCGTAGCATTGTCATGCGTGCTTCAGTCGTAGATGGTTTGTACCGCATTGCTCGGCCCTCCTCCCCTTGCTCTCCCTCCTCCTCTGGTCGCGTTTTTGTCATTGGTGTTCTATCCCCGGAACACCAGCGGTTGCTTCACCGACGTCTGTGTCACGTGGGCTCCGACACTGTGTCGAAGCTCATCCGGACACAGCCCGCTCTTGGTTTTGACGTGGCTTCTTTCGAGAAGCCACCCAAGACCGACTGCCTTTTTTGCGCTCAGGGAAAGATGCACCGGTGCACTTACCATGATTGGCGTTCCCGAGCGCTGAGGCCCCTCGAGTTGGTCCACTCGGACTTGCTCGGTCCTCTCCCGGTCGAGTCGCTGTCCGAGAGGGGCCGGTATGTTCTGACGCTGACTGATGACTTCACCTGGATGCGGTGGGTCTACAGTCTGCGTCAGAAGAGCGACGCTGCCCTTGCGGTTCGGCTCTCGCTCGTGATGGCTGAGCGTCAGTCTCGCCACACGCTACATACCTTTCGCTCGGATCGCGGCGGCGAGTTCCTCGGCGAGATGGACTCCTTCTTTGCTGAGCACGGCATTTTTGACCAGGTCCCCGCTCCTGCTACCCCACAGCAGATCAATGTATCTGAGCGCTGGAACCGCACCATGGAGGATGCGGTCCGCGCCATGCGTTCTGAGTGCGGTCTCCCGGAGTCCTTCGCATTCGAGGGCTTCGCCTACATGACTTGGGTTTGGAACCGCCTCCCGCATGGTCCGCTTCCGGATCATGTTACACCGTACGAGCTCTGGTTTGGCCACCGTGCTGATCTTCGTCTCGCACGCGTCTGGGGATCCCTGGCCTCCGTATGGTTCACCGAGGACCAGCAGGGGTCCAAGGTCTCCCCTCGGGGTCGCTTGTGTGCCTTCATCCGCATCTCCCCGCGGTCAAAGGCCTGGCGCTTTTGGGACCCCACTCGCTGTCGTGTCATTGAGTCTCGTGATACGCTGTTTTTTGAGTCACTCACCTACCGTGATCTGACTTCGATCACAGCCCTCTCTGCGGCTCATGTCCCTTCCTGTGAGGGTCCTCAGCAGATGGGGGAGACCTCTCCGCCAGCGACCATTTCTCGTCATGCTGATGTGTCCGCTTGAGTCCCCTCTCGATCTCCAGCACTTGATGATCCGGCTATCATTGCCGTTGGTCCAGAGATCCCGCCTGTTGAGCCTGTTTCACACCCCACAGGTACCGCTGCTCTCATGCCTCCTCCTACATCACTACCTGTGTCCACTGGCACCCCTGCTCCGGCGACTAACCTAGCCCAGCCTACTCCTGTCCCTACGTCGGCTGACACTCCTGTCTCAGTGTCCGGGCCAGCCTTGCCCGCTGTCACCCCCAGCTCAGTGTCCCCCACACACACATCTCCTCGCACGGCATCTCCGACTGCCTCGTCTCAGCCCTCACCAGCTGTGGTCGAACCTGTCCCTGTGGTCGTACCTGTTCCTGAGCCTGAGGTGCGCCCCTTGACCTCCGGTTACTCCCGTGAGCCCGGTGGTCGCCTTCGACCACTGGATTCTGGAGCTAAGCGAGCGTAGGGTTCCGGACCTTGACGTTCCTCTCGCAGCATCGCGAGTGGTGATCCAGGCACAAAGGCCTTAGGCCTGAGTGTCCGCACTGAGCTTTCAGAGGTACACCCAGCGTGCCCCATAGGGCACGACCTGGTCACTCACGAGTTCCATATCGCCTGTGACGCAGCAGCGGATCTCGTGGCCGTCAGGCCTGACACTGAGGCGTGTGCACTTGCCACGCAGAGTTCCCCCTCTATGGCGCCTGACCCGGGCACATTGAGGGAGGCTCTCTCATCGCAGGATGCTGATGCCTGGCGAGCTGCTTGCGAGGATGAGCTTCGCGCTATCCGAGAGCACAGAGTCTACGAGCTGGTCGACCTTCCCCTTGGGAGGAAGGGGATTCAGGTCAAGTGGGTCTTTCGCAAGAAAGTGAAGCCAGATGGCTAACTAGAACGCTACAAGGCCCGCTTGGTCGCCAAGGGGTTCTCTTAGATTGAGGGAGTTGATTACACTGACACCTTTGCCCCTGTTGGCCGTATGACCTGAGCTTGAGCTCTGTTCGGTGTAGTGGCTCAGCATGACTGGGAACTACACCAGATCGATGTGAACAACGCGTTCCTCGATGGCTCTTTGGATGAGGAGATCTACGTGGCTCAGCCACCAGGCTTTGAGGACGGTGACAAGGATTGGCGCTTGCGCAAGTCCTTGTACGGCCTCAAGCAGTCTCCACGGTGTTGGCACCGGGAGATCACTGGCACCTTGACTCGCGCAAGATACGTACAGAGCGAGGCCGACCCCTCACTCTTCATCCTACCGACACCCGAGCGGTTCACCGCCATCCTGGTCTATGTTGATGACCTTCTGATCACGTCTCCGTCGTTGGAGGCCGTGAAGGAGGCCAAGGCTGTCCTGCAGACCGCCTATAGGATGAAGGACCTCGGTCCTGCATCGGTGTTTCTTGGTATGGAGATCGTGCGAGATCGCAGACATCGGACACTGTTGCTGCATCAGGCCCGATACGCACGAGTCGTGGGGGAGCGCTTTAGTGGTCTCCTTGGTGCAGTGCCCACTGCTTCCACACCACTCACACCTGATGGGCAGGATGCCCTGAAGGTGGATGACCCTACACAGCTGGAGGAGACAGTGGACGTGACCTTGTACCTCCCTCTTATCGGATCTCTGATGTACCTGGCCACTACCACGCGTCCCGACATCGCGTTCGCCGTCAACCTTCTCGCTCAGTTCTCGTAGGCTCCACGTGCGAGAGCTCTTCACGCGGCTGTGCGAGTGGTACGGTACGTGGTCTCCATGCCGTATATCGGACTCTGCTTTCGTCGGCAGTGTTCGGTGGTCCTTGACAGCTACACTGACAGCGACTGGGCTTGGAGCCCTGACGGGCGCAGTCGCACTGGCTACGTGTTTCTGCTCGGTGGTACCGCTTTGTCTTGGCAAAGCGGGAAGCAGGGCTGCATCGCACGTAGCTCGTCGGAGGCAGAGTATGTGGCTTTGGGGGCAGGGGTTGCTGAGGCAGTTTGGCTGCAGCGCTTGTTTCTTGAGCTTGGGCAGTCAGTACCCGCCATTGTGCTGCGTTGCGACAACCAGAGTGCTCTTCCCATTGCGGAGAATTCTGGTGTTTTTCATGCTCGCACAAAGCACATTGCGGTTGAGCATCACTTCGTTCGCGATCTGGTGTAGCGACGCGTGATCTCCATCATTTGGGTTGGCACTGACTTGCAGCGTGCTGATTTCTTGACGAAGGCACTTGCCCGCGGAAAGTTCTTGGTGGCCATTCGTTCTGTTGGGCTTCGCCTCGTGTGTGACAGTGGTTGAGGTTGGGATGTACGTTTGCGTCTCATCTGTCTGTGTCACCCATGATGTGGTTGTACCAGTGCTGCACGCGTATGGACATGCGTACCATCGGTTCATGGGGGAGTGTTGTGCTTTATGCCGTTCCTGTACAGTTTACTGTGACCACTCGGCCGTGTCCATACTCATGCAGATCCCTGAGGCAGGCGGCCCTGGTGACACCGGCGCGACGACAGGCGGCGGACTACCCGCTTGGAGCTGACCGACCACTGTTCCGGAGCCCCAGATGCCACCGGGACTCTTTGCTGTGCTTCCTACGTCTTGCAGGCGCCTTTCGGCGGACTGGCCATGAGGCCTATATGCATGTTTTTGCATTGTATGTTCACTGTCAGTCGATGGCTGCATGCATGTGACCAGTCGCTGCGTCTGTCTTTTGATTCTGCACGTCTAGGTTCAGACGGCGTAGGATTCTGACATGTGTGCGCAGAGTTACGGCCAAAACAATGGTTTTGGGCCGGTTTTAGGACAGCTCTTGGACTGCCGCGTGCGACACCCGCCGTGCGCCGCGGCAGGTATTTATGCCTTGGACCTGTCAGTTGTCATTCCTCTCTGCATATGCTATATTGAAGCATTCTGACACTGTGCCTTGTGTCTCCTAGCCAAACCCTTGCCGTTGCGTGTACGACCTGTGACTGTCGTCACCGTCTGACTAGGCACTGACGCCCGGTCAGCGGCTGTGTTGCTAGGAAGCTTCTACGCACTTTCCCACTAGGAAGGTTCCTAGCAACTACACTTTTCTGTGTTAGTTTGGCTGCACTCCGACTCATGTGCACCTCATGTTGTCAATGCCTGAGAGGGTGGCAGGAGAGAACCTTTGTAGCACCTTTGCCTTTCGCCAGTCACCTTAGACAGTACCAAACCAAAGCCGAAGTGTATGAGATCTCTCATCGGTAAAAATGTGGTTTCTACCAAGTGCTTGCAATTATTTTGAGGACTGAACTTGTACAAATTGCACTAAGTCTTTAGTGTCTGCTGTTGTGCTTTGTGTCGTTCCTGTACAGTTTACTGTGACCACTCGGCCGTGTCCATACTCGTGCAGATCCCTGAGGCAGGCGGCCCTGGTGACGCCGGCGCGACGACAGGTGGCGGACTACCCGCTTGGAGCTGACCGACCACTGTTCCAGAGCCCCAGACGCCACTGGGACTCTTTGCTGTGTCTTATACGTCTTGCAGGCGTCTTTCGGCAGACTGGCTATGAGGCCTATCTACATGTTTTTGCATTGTATGCTCACTGTCAGCCAATGGATGCATGCATGTGACCAGTCGTAGCGTCCATCTTTTGATTCTGCACGTCTAGGTTCAGATGGCGCAGCATTCTGACATGTGTGCGCAAAGTTACGGCCAAAACAGTGATTTTGGGCCGGTTTTAGGGTAGCTCTTGGACTGCCGCGTGCGACACCCGCCGTGCGCCGCGGCAGGTCTTTTGCCTTGGACCTGTCATTTGTCGTTCCTCTCTGCATATGCTGTATTGAAGCATTCTGACACTGTGTCTTGTGTCTCCTAGCCAGACCCTTGCCGTTGCGTGTACGACCTGTGACCGTCGTCAGAGTCTGATCAGGCACTGACGCCCGGTCATCGGTTGCGTTGCTAGGAAGCTTCTACGCATTTTCTCATGGTATCAGAGTAGTGAGACAGTTCTAACAAAGCTGCGCAGCAGAGACGCAGCAGAGCAGCAGCAGTGAGAGTCACCACTGCAGCAGAGTTTCTGGGTCTGCTGGAGACGGCCGGTCGCCGTCAACGCGCTCCACCCACCACGTGAGATCGCAGCTGCAGAGGCAGTAGCGGCGGCGTGTACCGCCACGCAGGGGTGTGTGGCGGCGGCAGTGCGTGCAACTGCCCCCCCCAACAGCCGCAGCAGCAGAGCAGCAGTTGCAGCGGAGGCGGCGGCAGCAGCAACGCAGCAGCAGCGTCGGCAGCAGCAGCGCAGCAACTGCAGCAGCGGCAGCGGTAAAGCACCAGCAGTGGCAGTCGCAGCGGCAGTAGCAGCGCAGCAGCGAGAGCAGTAGCAGCACGCGGCGGCGGCAGCAGCAGCGCAGCAGCGGCAGCAGCAGCGGCGCGCGGCGGCGGCAGCAAGCAGCAGCTGCAGCGCGCAGCAGCAGCCACAGCTCGCAGCAGCAGTAGCAGCCGCGCAGCCGCTGCTGCCACCGATGCACACGTAGCGACGCAGCTACTGCTGCAGCTGACAGCACAGCTGTAGCAGCAACTGGGCGGAAGCTGCTACGCAGCTTCCGCGGAGCTGCCGCACGCCACTGTGAAGCGGCTCCACACGTGCGCAGAACCGTGACAAGAAAAGAAAAAAAAAGGGGGGGAGAGGACGAGCTGACGTCAGCATTGTTGACTGCTGACGTCAGCAATCACTTGCTGACGTCAGCATTGCACTTAGCCAAGTTTTCACCTGGACAGTCAAAAGTTGCTTTTCTTTCAACTCCTCAAGAAACGCAGGCGGGTTTGAAATCTGACAAACTTGACCTGTCGTCCCATAGTGAGCGGCGACATGAGTTCGCCCGACGACAAGGACAAGGGACCAGGTGATCCCTCCTCCTCTTCTTCAGGGGTGTTGAGCCCTCGCTCACAGGCCATTGCGGACCTGCGCAGCCAGCAGGAGGAGATGCGTCGTATGCAGCGAGAGCAGACTGACGCAATATTCACGCTGACTGAGCTTCTGTGTGCTCAGACTACGACTCCTTCGCGGATTTCTGAGGGAGCTGCCGGCGTTGCGGCCTCCACCCAGCACTTGGCCCAGGTGCCCGTGACAGGTGCTCCGCTTGCTTCACCTCCTGGCGTGGTTTCTCCACCACCTGCGGACCTCCTTGATGACGAGCCCTTCATGCCAGGCTTTGAGGATGACTCCCAGGAGCGGGAGATTCGTCTTCTACAGGAGCGCCTCCGTCAGCTGCAGACGGGTACCCGACCTCCACCCGTGTCCCGGACACGATCTTCACCTGACTTCCCCGATGATCACCCCCTTCCAGGAGTTTTCCCCGTCTCTCGCCCTCCTCAGCCCGCGGTTGCTCTCCCCACGGAGCGGCAGCCAAAGGACTTTGAGGCACCACCTCCACGGTACATCAGCGAGGATGGATTTGACTGCTGGGAGATCCTGTTTCAGGTGTGGGCAAATTCCGAGGGAGTGTGGCCTTACTACCACAGCCCATACCAGTCTACAGATCCAGCACAGGTGCTGACAGCAACCCGTGCCATGCGAGGACTTCTCTATGCCATGCCACGCGAGACAGTCGTCGACTTCCGCCCCTTCCTTGGTGAGGCTGGCACAGGCACCGGAGCTGATCCTCGTGGAGGCTGGGATCTGGCGTTGTCCCTACTGGCTGCAGAGACGCATGCCACGCGCGCGTCACACATTCGTGCTTTCCACTCGCTCCGTCAGGGACCAGCGGAGTCTGCGGCGGATTACTGGCGACGCGCCATGCATGTTTACTCGCGTCTGGGGACCTCAGGGGCACACAACTGTGGGCACTTCGGACGATCATGCTCGGAGTTCGCCTGGAGTACACCGACATCTTCACACGGTACAACGACGTTGTTCTCAAGCCTTTCTCAGCCACTCTGCAGCTGCTCCCCTGGGCGCATCAGCTGTTCCTCCAGGTGACATTGGCCCGCGAGGCAACAGTAGCGCATCGGGAGACTTCCTTCACTGTAGCAGTCCTCGCATCACCATCATCTTCCCTCCTGCGGTCACCCTCATCTACCTCCATCACGACCTCATCTTCCTCCTCCTCTTCGACCCCGTCTACACCCATGCAGACACAGGGCATTGCAGTAGCCGCCCAGGGGAAGAAGAAGAATAGGAAGTGTGGATCGGGTCAGTACCAACCGTCATCCGGTGGTAGCAGTGGCCGTTCCGTGCACTGGTACAACTGTGGAGGTTCCCATCGCTACATCGAGTGCCAACAGCCGCTTGACTGGGAGCGCATCACTCGTGAACTTTTGGCTGCCCATGCTGCTCGCACCGCGTCCAGCACGTCGCCCGCACACTCCTCTGGACGCGCGGTGACCACGACTGCAGCTGTTCCTGCGTCCTGAGCAGCGCACAGCAGTGATCCCGACCCACGTTATCGCACCATCGCCGAGCTTCGTCATCTTCTGGCGCTTCGCTTTCAGGGAGGTGCGAGTGTGTTGTCATCGTCGAGTGGGTCACAGACTGCTTGTTCGTCTGTCCTCGTGACTCGTGACGACACGTGTGGGGGAGCACAGTCTGCATGTGATGATGTTGTGCCTGACTGCACTGACTGGATTCATGAGTCTCACCTTCGTGATGTACGGCGTTCACTGACGGTTCAGCGTCCCTCTGATGCCGAGTGTTCAATTGCTCGTTGTACAGTGACATCCACCAGTCGTGACTCCGGTGGCACTTGGATCATCGATTCCGGTGCCACCCACCACATGACGTGTCGTCATAGTGACTTTGTGGTACTTGGTCCTGTCACGACTGTCCGTTCTGTTCGTACAGGCTCTGGTCAGTCCTTACCGGTCCACGGTATTGGGGTTGTATGCTTTGATGGTCCGTCTGGCCCCCTGTACCTCTCTGACGTGCTGTTTGTGCTTGATCTTGAGCTCAGTCTGCAGTCTGTGCGTGCCTGCACTCTGATGGGTCTCTCCGTTGAGCATATCGCTGATTTAGTGATTGTGACTGCTCTTGACACCCATAGCATTGTCCTGCGTGCTTCAGTCGTTGATGATTTGTACCGCATTGCTCGGCCCTCCTCCCCTTGCTCTCCCTCCTCCTCTGGTCACGTTTTTGTCACTGGTGTTCTATTCCCGGAACACCAGCGGTTGCTTCACCGACGTCTGTGTCACGTGGGCTCCGACACTGTGTCGAAGCTCATCCGGACACAGCCCGCTCTTGGTCTTGATGCGGCTTCTTTCGAGAAGCCACCAAAGACCGACTGTCTTTTTTGCACTCAGGGAAAGATGCACCGGTGCACTTACCCTGATTCGCGTTCCCGAGCGCTGAGGCCCCTCGAGTTGGTCCACTCGGACTTGCTCGGTCCTCTCCCGGTCGAGTCTCTGTCCGAGAGGGGCCGGTATGTTCTGACGCTGACTGATGACTTCACCCGGATGCGGTGGGTCTACAGTCTGCGTCAGAAGAGCGACGCCGCTCTTGCGGTTTGGCTCTGGCTCGTGATGGCTGAGCGTCATTCTCGCCACACGCTACATACCTTTCGCTCGAATCGCGGCGGGGAGTTCCTCAGTGAGATGGACTCCTTCTTTGTTGAGCACGGAGTTTTTCACCAGGTCTCCGCCCGTGCTATCCCACAGCAGAACGGTGTATCTGAGCGCTGGAACCGCACTATGGAGGATGCGGTCCGCGCCATGCGGTCTGAGTGCGGTCTCCCAGAGTCCTTCGCCTTCGAGGGCTTCGCCTACATGACTTGGGTCTGGAACCGCCTTCCGCATGGTCCGCTTCCGGATCATGTTACACCGTACGAGCTCTGGTTTGGCCACCGTGTTGATCTTCGTCTCGCTCGCGTCTGGGGTTCCCTGGCCTCCGTGTGGTACACTAAGGACCAGCAGGAGTCCTAGGTCTCCCCTCGGGCTCGCTTGTGTGCCTTCATCGACATCACCCCGCGGTCAAAGGCCTGGCGCTTTTGGGACCCCACTCGCCGTCGTGTCATTGAGTCCCGTGATGCGCTATTTTTTGAGTCACTCACATACCGTGATCTGACTTCGATCACAGCCCTCTCTGCCGCCCATGTCCCTTCCTGTGAGGGTCCTCGGCGGATGGGAGAGACTTCTTTGCCAGCGACCATTCCTCGTCAGGCTCATGTGTCCCCTCGAGTCCCCTCTCGGTCTCCAGCACTTGATGATCCAGCTATCATTGCCGTTGGTCCAGAGATCCCGCCCGTTCAGCCTGCTTCACACCCCATAGGTACCGCTGCTCTCACGCCTCCTCCTGCATCACCACCTGTGTCTACTGGCACCCCTGCTCCGGCGTCTGACCCAGTCTAGCCCACTCCTGTCCCGACGTCGGCTGACACTCCTGTCTCAGTGTCCGGGCCAGCCTTGCCCGCTGTCACACCCAGCTCTGTGTCCCCTACACACGCATCTCCTCACACGGCATCTCCGGCTGCCTCGTCTCAGCCCTCACCAGCTGTGGTCGTACCTGTCCCTGTGGTTGTACCTATTCCTGAGCCTGAGGTGTGCCCCTCGACCTCCGGTTACTCCCGTGAACCCGGTGGTCGCTTTCGACCACTGGATTCTGGAGCTCAGCGAGCGTCGATTCTGGACCCAGGCGTTCCTCTCGTAGCATCCCGAGCGGTGATCCAGGCACAAAGGCCTTAGGCCTGAGTGTCCGCACTGGGCTTTCAGAGGTACACCCAGCGTGCCCCGTAGGGCACGACCTGGTCACTCGTGAGTTCCATATCGCCTGTGACGCAGCAGCTGATCTCGTGGCTGTCAGGCCTGACACTGAGGCGTGTGCACTTGCCACACAGAGTTCCCTCTCTATGGCGCCTGACCCGGGCACATTTAGGGAGGCTTTCTCATCGCAGGATGCTGATGCTTGGCGAGCTGCTTGCGAGGATGAGCTTCGCGCTATCTGAGAGCACAGAGTCTACGAGCTGGTCGACCTTCCCCCTGGGAGGAAGGCGATACAGGTCAAGTGGGTCTTTCATAAGAAAGTGAAGTCGGATGGCTCACTGGAACGCTACAAGGCCCGCTTGGTCATCAAGGGGTTCTCTCAGATTGAGGCAGTTGATTACACTGACACCTTTGCCCCTGTTGGCCGCATGACCTCAGCTCCAGCTCTGTTCGGTGTAGTGGCTCAGCAGGACTGGGAACTACACCAGATGGATGTGAACAACGCGTTCCTACGTGGCTCAGCCACCAGGCTTTGAGGACAGTGACAAGGTCTGGCGCTTGCGCAAGTCCTTGTACGGCCTCAAACAGTCTCCACGGTGTTGGAACCGGAAGATCACTGGCACCTTGACTCGCGCAGGGTACGTACAGAGCGAGGCATACCCCTCGTTCTTCATCCTACTACCACCTGAGCGGTTCACCGCCATCCTCGTCTATGTTGATGACCTTTTGATTGCGTCTCCGTCCCTGGAGGCCGTGAAGGAGGCCAAGGCTGTCCTGCAGACTGCCTACAGGATGAAGGACCTCGGTCCTGCATCGGTGTTTCTTGGTATGGAGATCGTGCGAGATCGCANACATCGGACACTGTTGCTGCATCAGGCCCGATACGCACGAGTCGTGGGGGAGCGCTTTAGCGATTTCCTTGGTGCAGTGCCCACCGCTTCCACACCTCTCACACCTGATGGGCACGATGCCCTGAAGGTGGATGACCCTACACAGCTGGGGGAGACAGTGGACGTGACCTTGTACCTCCGTCTCATCGGATCTCTGATGTACCTGGCCACTACCACGCGTCCCGACATCGCGTTCGCTGTAAACCTCCTCGTTCAGTTCTCGCAGGCCCCACGTGCGAGAGCTCTTCACGCGGCTGTGCGAGTGGTACGGTACGTGGTCTCCACACCGTATCTCGGACTCTGCTTTCGTCGGCAGTGTTCGGTGGTCCTTGACGGCTACACTGACAGCGATTGGGCTTGGAGCCCTGATGGGCGCAGTCGCACTGGCTACGTGTTTCTGCTCGGTGGTACCGCTTTGTGTTAGCGAAGCGGGAAGCAGGGCTGCATCGCACGTAACTCGTCAGAGGCAGAGTATGTGGGTTTGGGCGCAGGTGCTGCTGAGGCAGTTTGGCTGCAACGCTTGTTTCTTGAGCTTGGGCAGTCAGTACCCGCCATTGTGCTACGTTGCGACAACTAGAGTGCTCTTGCCATTGCGGAGAACTCTGGTGTTTTTCATGCTCGCACAAAGCACATTGCGGTTGAGCATCACTTCGTTCGTGATCTGGTGGAGCGACGCGTGATCTCCATCATGTGGGTTGGCACTGACTTGCAGCGTGCTGATTTCTTGACGAAGGCACTTGCCCGCGGAAAGTTCCTGGTGGCCATTCGTTCTGTTAGGCTTCGCCCCGTGCGTGACAGTTGTTGAGTGTGGGATGTGCGTCTGCGTCTCATCTGTCCGTGTCACCCACTATGAAGTTGTACCAGTGTTGCACGCGTATGGACATACGTACCATCGGGTCATGGGGGAGTGTTGTACTTTGTGTCGTTCCTGTACAGTTTACTGTGACCACTCGGCCGTGTCCATACTCGTGCAGATCCCTGAGGCAGACGGCCCTGGTGACGCCGGCGCGACGACAGGTGGCGGACTACTCGCTTGGAGCTGACCGACCACTGTTCCAGAGCCCCAGACGCCACCGGGACTCTTTGCTGTGTCTTATACGTCTTGCAGGCGTCTTTCGGCGGACTGGCCATGAGGCCCATTTGCATGTTTTTGCATTGTATGCTCACTGTCAACCGATGGATGCATGCATGTGACCAGTCGTAGCGTCCGCCTTCTGCATGTCTAGGTTCAGACGACGCAGCATTCTGACATGTGTGCGCAGAGTTACGGCCAAAACAGTGGTTTTGGGCCGGTTTTAGGGCAGCTCTTGGACTGCCGCGTGCGACACCTGCCGTGCGCCGCGACATGTATTTATGCCTTGGACCTGTCATTTGTCATTCCTCTCTGTATATGCTATATTGAAGCATTTTGACACTGTGTCTTGTGTCTCCTAGCCAAACGCTTGCCGTTACGTGTGCGACCTCTGACCGTCGTCACAGTCTGATCAGGCACTGACGCCCGGTCAGCGGCTGCGTTGCTAGGAAGCTCCTACGCATTTTCTCATCTGCAACTATGGGGGAAAGGGAGGGGAGGGGGGAGGG
>SZWC01021069.1:0-12990 GCA_023375785.1 Penium margaritaceum
CTACAGGTGCATGCACCGCATAATTGTTTGTGTGGCAAATGATGCAGCATAGATAGGACCATGTTCCGCGTCACCTCCCTTGAGATGATTTGGACATGTTCCAAGGGCGCAACCGTGCTGGCTGTGCATTCAACACGTCTCACCGCCTGCTCGCTCTCCGCGACCCAGATTTGCACAAAGTCTTGTGGATTCCGAATGGTTTCTACCTTGTTGCATCCGAGGTGCGGCCCAATAGGGATCCGGCACTCATGTATGGTTGATGGCGGGCCAATCACACAATGGATTTCGAGTGCGCTCTAGTAGTGCGCTCGTACTAGGGAAGGGCACTGAAATTCTAGTGTTCTCAAATTGTGTATGTACACATCATGTATGTACAGACACTAGCCCCACGTACATGACCCCCCCATAAGGGTGGGGGTCTAGTTTCCATATAGGAAGAAATCACGCACTGATTGCGTTTTCAGTTTTTTTTTGTACGAGGAATGAGCGCACTGCCCGCATACACTAGCTCCATGCATTGGACCCCCTCATAGGGGTGGTCCAGTTTTCCATTTAGGAAAAAATCACGTACTGAGTGCATCATCAGTGTGTTTTGTGTAGGGAATGAGCGCACTGCCCTCATACACTAGCCATACGCACTAGACCCCCCCCCATAAGGGGAGGGGTTCCAATTTTCCATAGAGGACAGAATCACGCACTGAGTGTGTGATCAGTGTACTTTTGTTTGGGGAACGAGCACACTTCCCTCATACACTAGCCCCACGTACTGGAACCCCCCATAGGGGAAGAGGTCCAGTTTTCCATATAGGACAAAATCACACACTGAGTGTGTGATCAGTGCGTATTTGTGCTGGGAACGTGCGCATTTCCCTCATATACTAGCCCCACGCACTGGACCCCCCCATAGGGGTTGGGATCTAGTTCTCCATATAGGATAAAATCACGCACTAAGTGCGTGATCAGTTTACTTTTGTGGGGAGAACGAGCGCACTGCACTCATACACTCTATTGCTCAACCATAATGACAAAGGCTTGTAAATGTTTCTTCACCTCACTTTTTGTTTTGAAAAAGTATATCTAGACCTTGCAGATGTTGTCATCGATGCGTGTGAGGAAACATCTACTGCCTCCATTGGATGGTACGCAAAAGGGACCACACACATCAGAGTGGATGAAGTTGAGGGATGGGAGAGCACGTGTACCACTGTGCTTACAGGATTTCTTCTTGGCCTTACTCTAAAGGTACGACTCACACAAGTTGCTGGCTCCTTCATTAGCTAGATCCATGCCACACAACAGCTTCTGCTTTCTCATGAGCACCAATATGCGATGAGTCACGTGCCCAAAGATTCAATGCCATAGGTTCTCAGAGTAGATGTGCAAAATAGATGAACAACCCCTGTGGCTGCTTTTTCTTGTGGTTTTGTTGCCAGTTCTTCCACTGCCACGGCTTTCGCTGCTTTAACATGCCCTTTGTCACCAGAATCTTTGTCCCTACTCTCATCATCATCACTCTTGGCTGAAGATTCACCCTTTGGTCTTCTTGGTCTAAAGGACGTGTAGTCCATCAATGCAAGGGAATTTTGTAACAACCTTTTTGGCAGAATAGGAGATGTCAATGTCTTTGGTGGAGAATGTCATTTCTTCCTTCTCTATGAACATTGATGTCATGTTGTGGTCAGTTATCTTAAAGACGTAGGGCAGGTTGGCTGTGAAAGAGGACAAGTAGACTACCCCCTCTAGCTTGAGGTCTAAGTTCGCACTGTTGACACCCACTCTGACTAGCTTATCACCAATCCCATGAGCTACCTCAACCTTGCTGTTGGCAAATCTGAAGTTATTTTTGCATGGAGCAAGAGAGATGAAATCTCTCTTCTTGTAAGTGGCATGCTAATTCGTGCTTGAATCAAGGCCGTAAGCTCCTGGCCTAAGTATTGTGCTCCCTTTGTCGGAGGCACACTCAGCCATCAAGAAGGTCAGATCCTTCCCCCCACTTCCCCCTCTCCATTCATCCCCGTCTACTCCCTCCTTCTTGGGTGCTCTGCACTCACAAGCCAAGTGTCCAGTCTTTCCATAGCTATGAATTTTGCCGGTGTTGTTGCTACCCCTGTAGCCAAAGGAGGAGGTATTACAGAAGGTGCCACAGCTTTGTGAGGCAAATAGAACCATGTTTGCTGCGACAGTGGTATAGGAAACTTGCTCTTCTGTCCACCCTCCAATCACTGTGATCATAGGACTGTAGTTTTTTGGCAGCGTCATCAAAAACATCATGGCCTGCATATCTGATTTAATGTCCCATCCCATGCCGGTGGCTTGTTCGAAGAGCATCTCAAACTTCTCCATAAAGGCTAATACATCCTCCCATTATCCAAGCCTCATGCATATGAGATTGTATAGGATGAAGAGACAGTTGAAAAGTGAGTAGGGTTGGAACAACTTGCCTAGTTTGGCATGCACGACGGCTGCCACTGTGAAACCGATTACGTATGAAAGGACTAAGGGTTGTACGAAGGACACAGGAATGATGATAGCCTTTTTTTTCAGCTTGAAAAATGCAACAAGGTCAGCACCCTCCTCTATTGGTGCTGGGATGGTTCTGTCAAAGTATCCTAGCAAGTCTCTATCATCCATGATGCTTTCAAACTACCAATTCCATAGAGCAAATCCCTCACCATCAAACTTGAGGATGGGAGAATGGTTCCCTAGTCCCCCTGCCCCTTCCATCCTTACATCCACAACTATTGTAACTACTACACTTTTTTTTTATGCCAATGCACCTGCGTTTGAGTTCTCTGTAGGATGTTGGTGAAGAAAGGCAATGGCTCTCCTTGTTTACGTTGCCCGTTACGAGAAGATAATCTAATTTAGGCTGATGTATGCTGAGATAGGTTGATGTCAGCTCTCAAGACGGAAAGGTGCATGTTGTTTACATTCCCCTTTTGCTTATCTTGACCTACAAACAAAGAATTTTTGTGATATTGAAGACACTCTCATTGCTTGTGACTTAGAGGTTCTGTTTGTGAAACTTCACCAACCAGAGGATTGAGCCTATAACCCTTTGTTAGCTATTGAGCTAACCACCTCTAGTAGAGAAGCCGCGAAACCAAAAATGCTCACAATAGTTTTTACACCTTCTTTCTTTGCAGGCATGTTTTATGTAACGCAAACATAATGAGGCATACACTTAACCTTCAAGAGTACTAACGACTTCGAATTGCATCTTAAGTAGAGCTCAATTCGTCAAGGTGCAAGAGAGCATAAAGTAAGGGTTCAGCGATCACAATACAAGACAAATAAATTCATAGATGTTTGTATTCCTACAATTCAAAAGCACGTTCTTGAGCAATGGCTTGACCCAGCCACATCACCAGTAGACTTGCGTTGTGGGCTGGACACATGAGCATCCTATTGCCAAGGTGGCAGACCAACCATGAAGCTTCCAAGAAGCTACGGACTTTCTTCCTTGGAAGCTTCTTTCACAACCAAGATATGCATGGGGCTAGGATGAAATTGGTGGCCAATCATTTGGCCAAGTAAAATCATAGCCAAGGTAACCATTCATCCACATGGTGTACTCATAGGTTACATATCTCATAAGATAGAGCACAGTTGAGTCACCCACCAACAGATCCAGGGGTCATACCTCCACAAAGGGCAGAGCATTCTCGATTCGTCCTACAAAAGTTAACAAGGGGAAAACATACTCAACAATGACACACAAAGGTCTTGGAAGGACAGTAACTAGAGATGCCATTAGGAATGATTGAGCTGGGGCAATGCTGTGAGAGGGAAGAAATCACACGAAGATGCCAAATGAATTGCAGATTTTGGCCAGGCATGTCATGGATGCTCAGTTTGCATCACCTCCACTCTCTAGGTCAGCATGCCCTGCACACTCAAGTCTACACGCGAGGGAGAACCATGTACAAAGAGGATCTACACAACAGACATGCCTTTCTCTTGAGTTTTTCAAGATGCATCAGCAGGTTGTAGACGCCACCAAAGATGAGTCAACAGAGGTTGTTCTTGAGCTTGTGATGAAGCGCCTTGCAGAGTACATTCTTTCTTTCGAGATTGATCCTGCTGAGCATGCTGCTATAGTTACCACAGTTATCACTGCCTTTGGCACCATTGCAGCCACGCACCCCTCTTCAACTGAGCACACTGATATCTCACGAACGGAAACTAGCATTGTCAACCACTAAGTTTACTATTGTTGTCCCTCTTGTACATGCACTCTTGCCTCTTCCTTCTCATCTTCTCATCCTGGGAAGTTTGCATCAGTGTGTGGACTGAAGGTGAACATCTATGGCAGTTTTACTTCTTGCCTAACCCCTCTTATCTCACTCCCTTTTTCTTGTATCTTGTTATCTTATGCATTTTTTCACACACTCATCAATTCTGGCTGAGATTATCTTACCAATGAGATTGGCTTGTTCAATGCTGAAACCAAATGCAGCACTCTTGCGAGCCCTGTTGGCGCCTATGCCCTCATTTGCAAACGCACCACTGTCACCAGGCATGAGGCAGAGAGTGCACTGACCATTTCGTTCAATCATATACATATGCATGCAAACAAGACAGCTGATGCATACTGGGATTGCAGCCTGAAGCTACTCCATGACCTTGGTGATGTTGCACATGGACAGCTCTCTACTTGACTATCCATCATCACCGGCCTCAGTCCTAAACTATCTGACCTCTATCTTCCTGGTCCTACTGTTGAGCTTGAGCGCCTTGCTGCAGAGCCTCTTACCATTAACGTGCCTCCTGGAATTGGTGCACTCTATGATTCTATTTCAACTCACCTCATTGATTGTTGGAGCAACCTACAAACAATCACAGTCATTGCTCTGTTGTTGTTGCTGCTATCACCTGTGTTTTCCCCTCTTCCTCTCTATCCTTCTCTTCCTCGGCCTCGAGCACCACCTCCTCGTCCATTGGTGGTGCTAACGCCATGCTTGCCACAGGTCATGGACGTGGTGGTGGAGGGCATGGAGGGAACACTAGCAATGGTAGGGGGCTAGGTTGCACGAGTCATGGTACTTCATCGACCTCGCATTCCTCCTCGTCCAATACCTCGTGGGACTCTGGCCAAGTCCGGTCACTCTGTCCCAAAGTTTCCATAACAGCTGAATGATGCTCACTTGTTAGCGGTCCTGGGTGCTTCTCCAGGACCTGCTCAGGGGATGCTGCCTATTCATGTTCCACAGATTGAGCACAAGCAGTTTTCTTTCTCATTTGTTTATCCCACTAGTTTTAAGCAGTCACCACTTCTTGCTTTTCTACCGTGGCTATCTCTTGTGTTTTTCTATCCGCTTGTTCTTCCTCTGGCTTCTGGCTCAATCACTTTAGTGCTATGCACCACATGACGTGCTGTCACCCGTTTTTTTTTTTTTTTTCTCCCTTGGTCCTGTCCAATTTGTCTTCTTTTTTTTGCACTGGCTCAGGCCAGCTACTGCCCGTCCAAGTTACTGGTTTCTCTTTTCTTAGTTGGCCACGGGGAGGCCCTGTTTTTCCATGTGTGCTGTATGTGCATGATCTTGTAGTCAGCATATTGTCCGTTACCACCCTCAACAATGAGGGCATTTACTTTGTCTCCAGCCATGACGTTGGTACTGTCCTACTGTAGTCTTTTGGTTATGTTGTGCTCCATGGGTTTTTTTACAATCGTCTTTTCCATGTTCTTCCATTGCTTTCCTCATCTTCCGCTACTTTTTCTCTCATTCACGTTGCACCATCCCTGTCACCTAAGTTCACATGTCTCTTCGATCGTCACATTCACACCACAACCATTGAAAGCATGTTTTATCTTTGCCCAAATCACGCCCTTGAAACTGCTTCTTTTGATCCTCCTTGCATTTTCGAATACCTTGACTACACTCAAGGCAAGATGCATTAGTCTCCTTTTTCTACGGTCCATGGTGGTGAGATTCTTGGTCCCACGTCTTGTTTTCTGACCTCCCGTAGTATTTGTATGGAGTCTCCCACTCTTTACAAACCCCAGCAAAACAATGTTTCTGTATGTTGGAACTACAATCTTGTTGACAGGTTCCTGTCTCTTCTTTCTGAGTCAGGCCTTTCCACCCTCTTTGTATTTGAGGCCCTATCTTACATGATGTGGGTGTGCATTTGTGTGTCCCATTTTCTGCTCTCCCACAACGTCACTCCTTGCAAGCATAAAATCGGTCGCATGGCTCATCCATGCTTGGCTTGCATTTGAAGTTGTGTCACTGTTTTCTGGCTCCCTACGGATCTCTCGGAAGGCAAACGTTCCCCTCGCGTCCGCCTCTGCATGATTTTTGAGGTCTCGGCCTAGTCCAAATCCTATAGGTTCTGGGTTCCTTCTCATCGTTCTGTCATTGAATCCTGTGATGCTCTCTTCTTTGAGTCTATTCTTAAACGTGGTCTTCATTGTCTAGCCTCTGCTTATGTCCTTGCCCCACTCTCTCCTTTGAAAGAGGGGTGTCTCTCCTGAGGTGTTCTTCAATGTTGATGCTTTTGGTACATGATTTATGCCTGGATGGACACACGGTTATAGCGTGATTACTTCTTGGCCACTGGACAAAGCTCTAGCATATTCAAACTTACAGTTCATGATGTTGCCTTGTCTCCCATGCCTTCTATACCTGACTGATCTTTCAGCTAGTATCCCTCTTGCAACTTTGCCGTGTTCATTCTTGTCATCTCATGTGAATATCATGCTCTCCTTCACTGTATGTAATAATGCTCGTCATAAGGCCAAGGTGGTGTTGGTATCGGTGTGCAAGTGCTGAACCACTAGTACAATGACCACCGTCTCCTGGCCTCCACTCATACGCATCTCTGGAGTAGATTGAACCAACACACCAAATACACACACCAAGTGGAATCTAGAGGCAACAACTCACTCAAGAATTCTAGGTGTTCCACACGCTCTACTGATATGTCCTTGCCATTTGCGTATCTTGAGGCTTGTGCCTGTACTAGCCAGGTGCCCGCCCAAAATCTCTAACGTGGAATACATTCATTCGTTGCTCACGAAGCTGGTGACATGCCCACATACACCTTAAAATCATGTGGATTGTTTCAAATGCCTATTTGGTTTGTGGTTACTGTGGTTGGTTTCCACGTGTTGATCTTGCTAGGGTCATGTTGTCAGAATGTTTAACCAGCAGCCGCTCTCGGTTGGTTCCGAGAGGTTTGGATCGACCTTAGATATGGCAATAGACACACCTTGTGTGTAGTGCACGAGGTGGGTCTCTCTCTCAGTGCTGTTATCTCAATCCATCCAACAGCTTGCTACTGATTTTGTTGAAAGTGTGAGCATTAGCAAAATTCATGTTGTCGCTTCCCCTCTCTCTTCCTCATACTCTCTCCCGCCCAAGTCTCAACTATCTACAAAATCAAAGAATTTCAATAGAATGGATGCACTTCCTTATGTAATTTCTCTGCCATTGAGAAATTTTTAATCATTCATCAAAACCGTATCAAAACATCAACATGGTTCACAATAGTTCTGTCGAGGATTCTAGAAGTGGTCAAATATTTTACAACATTCTAGAATCTAAACACACATCAGGGAAGCTGGCATAAACTCCCATAGCCCATTAGCAAAAGAATTTGGATGTCTTTGCACAGTGCGCCTTGAAAGTAAAGATGGAAATGCCAACTCATGGATTTCCAAAACTCGTCTTTGTCATGGACTTAACATGGAGAGGAGGTATGTTACAGTCGTGAGGTACCCAAGTTCCTGAACCTCGCACCAGGGAATTTTCTCATTGCATGCACATTCCATCACGTGTCAACCTCCGGAACTTGATGCCCATCCGCCAAGGAAACTTTTGCATTGTGCTCCAACCTCAGTGGTTGTGTTCCAAAAGGTTTGGGAAGACTTTACCACTTTCCATAAGTGTCGAAAGATGAATCTCTAACTGTATCGATGATTCGACACTTGAGAAAACTTGGATCTCATAAAAGACTCACTAAAATCATCCATATAATTTATCAAATCAGGCCGTCACAAGTCGGTACCGCACATGTCGATCAACAATAGTACCCAAGAATTCAAGTATGTCTCATTCGTGCTTCTCTGTTGAACACATCCGCACGACACTTTGGACACTTGTCACCAAGGTCCACCTTCTGTTGGACTCTTGTTGAATAACAAGAATCCAACTGACTCAATTCCTCTAATCATCTTCTACTCCCTACCTCACCCATATGAACCACCCATGTTCCGCTTAGATGAGATGTGCAGTAGAAGACGATTTGAGGAACATGGACAGTGAGATGATTAACATTTAGTGGTAGGTGTTTGTCGATGAAAAGTTTCAATACTGTCCAGCATGACATGTTATTGATTCCAAACAGTATGATAAGCTCAAGTTTCTGTATTGGCTACAAACCATAGTCTTCTTCATGTTCTTATTTGATATGTAAATGTGATGGTAGCTGCTTTGAAGGTAGACTTGATCCATGGAGATGGTCAGAACTTCATCTCCTTGTAGAAGGGGGCCGCAGTTCTTGATGGTAGTTTTTTTCAATACCACGTAATCAACACATCTACATTTTTCCAGTTTTCTTTCTTGCAAGAAGTACATGTGTGGAATGTGTTGACGTAGATTGCCAGATTCACCCCTTACCAATCATCTCGTTCAACTGTCTTTCTAGCTCAGTCAGCTCATGATCACTCATACAATAGATTCCCTTGACCGTTGGTCTGCTACCCAACTTCAGGTCCATCCGATGGTGAACGCTACATTACAAAGGCAAATTTCAGTGCAGATCATCAGGGAAAATCCAACCCAAATCCTCTAAAAAATGATGGAAACTCCTCAAGAATGTGTGTAAACTTCTGAGGTCTCGAGGCCGATGGGGTTATTGTTTTCTCTTTCCACTGCCACGATATCCTCACCTTCCACTAGCTCCACATGGTCTAGCCACGCTTGGGCTCCATGTCATGATTACCTCTTGGCCACATCCAGAGATATCGGCTGTGCATTTTGACTTGTGACTACTATGATTTCCTCTATGACTTCTTCTCTACTGCTTCCCCCAATTGTCTTTACTTCCTGGTTCACTTGATTAGAGGTGGGTGTTGCTTAACATCACTAGGGTTGATGAAGACTGCATCATACCTAGATTGCACTTGCATATTGCGCTAGAACAAGAAACATCGCCACTGATTTTTTTATGGTCACTCATTGGGCAAGTTCTTTAGACCGTCAAATGTTGTAGTTTGCAACTTGCACTTCGAGGGGTTTGTGAAGTCGATGAATTTGTAGTTGACGGTTTTTCCTTCAAAATCCGTGCTTCAAGCTACCAACTCAACTTTCAAACCATCTCATTGCTAACAAATCTATGAGAAGTTCATCCATTGAGTTATGCTAGTATTATTCTTGGACTTTTACAACCCATCAGATACACTCGTAGCATTATAGCCCGTCGGTCATACACGTACCTCTCATCAAGTTTATATTCTTACCCTCCTCTATACCATTAAGAGACGTTCAAATGGGAATTTTATTGGCACATAATCTTTTCACCGGAGAAGAGGTTCGCCGTCTACTCTTGTCCACGGCCAATTCTTGACTCGTTTTTTTCTATGACCCCCCTCTTTTTGGCATGTTAATCTTGCCAAAAAGAGACGAGATATGAGCTGGCTTCCTAAACTCCGGCATACCTCTTGAAAGATTTGATTGACGACATCGATCACCATTGGAGATGAGGTTTTTGTCAACTGTAACTTTCTACCACCCCATACAGATTGTGGCTATTCAATTGCCAACCATTGGATTACTGCATCCAAGCATTGTCGTTAGAACTCTCAATGCTATAAGCAGTTACGATTATTCATAGATAGTCAACTTGAGTTTTAAACATCACGATTGCTCAAGTAATCTTGTGTTTGAAGAAGTTGTTATAGTAAGAACATATTTCATAGGAGCCCATGTCAGTATCGATGATGATTTCGCAGAATCACCATGTATATTCTTCCATGTTTGACTGTCATTCCATGCATAAACTCTTGTATTATGCATCAAACATTTCGTTCAACTTTCCGAAGAGGGCAAGGATGACACTCGCGGGGTCAAACCAGTTCTTCAGTGCAGTTAAATACTCGTCTCACGTCTGATTTATCTGTTGGAAAGATAAAACACCTACATTCGGAATCGTAGGACTGGTCACTTGAGCCGTTGATCGTGCTGCACAAGCTTCTTGTCACTGTTTGTTGGACCTAAGATGAAACCATATGCTTAACATCGTGTCACACAAAAGCAAAGTTGTGAAGTGAATTCTTGTTTTTTTTTTTTTCTTTACCCGAGCAATAACGATGTACACCTCGAAACTTGTAAGCCACATCCAAACCATTGGACCATTGGAGTTTTCACAATTGAACAGCTTCGGAAGTCCCACCCTCTAAAATGGTTCCCTCCAAAGTTGGTTGTTTCTCTCACTGGATGGCTCTTTCTCGTGAGTGCTCGTTTCAAAACTCCTCCAACACTACAATGAGTTATTCGAGCAGCTGATTATTGAGGCTCTGGTGTCCCCACAATTTGTGAAAGCCTTGTCGGCTGTTGCCTCTCATCTCATCAAGTGTCCCCCTCAAGGGTAGTGGGAGGGGCAAATTATTCGTGGA
Organism: Penium margaritaceum; assembly: GCA_023375785.1. Lineage (NCBI taxonomy): Eukaryota > Viridiplantae > Streptophyta > Zygnematophyceae > Desmidiales > Peniaceae > Penium > Penium margaritaceum. The sequence goes on from SZWC01021069.1 coordinate 10,622, forward strand.
GTATGAAGGATCCGTTACCAAGTCGGTTGCCACCGCCATCGGAGTGGGACCACCCGCCTTTAATACGGATGGCAATTGTTGTTGTTTTGACACTTGTGGAAATGTTTCAACTCAGTCGGAACCTTCTAGATAAGAACCCCAAAGGCCGAGGCAAGTGGCCAAAATGCCCTCGGCTGATTGGCGTTGAAATCTGGAGGTTGACACGCGGTGGGCCATGAATGTGATGACAAGATTGCCTATGCATGTTGTTTAAGGAGTTTTATACCCTATGGACGAAACACCAGCCCCGAAGTCACCCCCCTCCCCCCCATCACCATTGAAATCCCTCCATTGTGAGGGATGCAATCAAGGGATGCCACATCAAGAGTTGTGCATGCCGTTGTTTGTGTTATGTCCCACACATACTCGAGTTACAGAACTCCGTGTGTGGGCATTTGTGTCATTACATTTATGGCACAACATGCATTGAAATCCAAATGTTTAAGCCGCTCGGCCGAGGGAATTTCGGTCCATTTTACGGAAATTCAATCTTATGTTTTCAAAGGTTCGGACAAGTTTGATCACTTTTCATAATGGTTGACAAAAGTGTCGCAGATTGTTTTGATGTTTAATGGTTTCTTTAGAGTTAGAAAAAGCTCCAGAATTTTGGAAGAATTTCCTTGATTTTTTGGAAACCCCTTGAATTCTCATAAGAGTTTCTCAAAAGCGATCGATGACAACGTGGTGTTATGTGTGTTGCTTGACTGCAACGCCCCACACCCCAATTATTTGCTTTAATATGTTTAGATGTTTCATTTATGTGCTAAAAAATTCTGATTTTTCTGAACTAAAATTAATTCTAAACACAAGTAATCCAATTTCCTGAGTCTTGTGCTTTAAACATCATCCTTGTGGACCATCCACATTTCAAATCACGTTGAATCTGATTTTTAGATAATACAAGGGTCCTTTTTTCTTATTTCGCATGGTTTTTCATGTTTGTCTTTGAAGCGCAGGCTAGGTCGTTGCTAAACCCCTCTCGGAATCGGTAGAACGGCCATCTGTCAAAAAGAAATGTCTTCCTTTGGATGGTAAAAAAAAATGTCTTCCTTTGGATTGTTCATCTTTCTGTTTCTGATGCTTTCCTTTGCATACGCATGCTTGTCCGCCGAAAGCCCGTTTTTCATAGGCGCACAAAGAACGCCGTCCATCGGAGGAGACTCGGTGGCACGTGGTCAGTTCTTACAAGGTCCCATTGCTTCCGGTCATCCGTGAATCCTTTTGCTACGTTACTTGTCAAGGTTCTCACCGAATGCGCTCCTTACACTATTGGCTCCAATAATGTATTGAGCAACCAACGCTCAGCAAAGAAATTGAGCAACCAACTTTCGGGAACTCCGATATGGGAGACCTTCAAGTTCGTACATCATTCACGAACGATAGACAATCTCAGAGAGATATTCTTCAGCATTGGCGATTTGGTGCCAGGTTTCCTCTTGAACGATTTCTTCAGAAGTAGATTCTCATTCCATTTGTCCATCACAACGCTATACGTTGGATCGCGACACCCCCAATGTTCTCAATCGAACGGCAGCGCTGGGAATCGAAGCAGACGACGCTGCCTCGTCCGTTTCCTTTTTTCATGACAATCCTGTGTCCAAATTCCTTCATTCAATCGAGAACAAGTTCTCATGCTCCCTCCACGTCGCCGCAGATATGAAACCTCCTCGGCGAATGTTCTCTTCGGGGCCTTGAACCATCGTTCTTTCCCCTGTAGACAACTCGTCTCTCCCTGCAATCGGTTTCCTACGCGTCTGGCTTCCGACACCATTCTCTCCATTCTCATCTGCTGCTGAAGCTCGACTCCCGAACCTCTGCGCCTGCCACGTATCACCTCTTCCTGGCGTTTCGCACAACCGGTACTTTCCAAAGGCCGCCCTCAGCTGGGAAAAACTTTCCGTAGCAGTCATTGATGCAGCCGGCGATTCTCAGATCCTGATCCAAAGAAACCCGGGGAGTTGAGAGGATTTCCCAGGGATCCCCCGCCCTGCACCCCGCAATCCTTGCGACATGGAGGTCATTTGCAGGCTGTCGTCTTGTCTTGCTGCCGCCCCCCAACTTTCCAAGTTCTCTCGTTCTTCTCCTTCCCGGCATACCCCGCGCTCCCCTCTTCCACCTCCCTTGCTTCGGGTGGGCCTCGTAACCCGTGCTCAAGCAGGCGGGGGCGGCGGCGGAGGCATGGGACCCGCAGCCCTCTCGGTAGCCGTGGACGTCCCGGGAACCGCCGCGGAAGCTTCCGCGAAGGAGCTGATGGAGCTCGAGTCGCAGGTCCTGGTGCAGACCTACGGGCGCGTGCCGCTGGTGATCACACGTGGCAGGGGCTCGCTTTT
>SZWC01021070.1:25527-40521 GCA_023375785.1 Penium margaritaceum
AATTTTCAACACTCAAAAGAGACCGTGGATAGGCACTTCGGTAGAGTGATGTGACGGGTTCTAGAGATTGCACCGACTGTCATTCGCCTGTCCCCTGGTGATGGTGTACCTGGAAAAAACTCTCAGGAATCGACGGCACACACATTCGAGCCTGGGTCCTTGAGGAACTTCAAGAACCGTGTTGGAACAGGAAGGTCCAAAAGACCCAAAACGTGTTCATCGCAGTTAACCTCAATGAGACAATTGCGTGGGTGCACGCGAGGTAGGAAGGGAGTGCACATGTTACACGTGTGTATGGGCACGCATGTGCAGAGGGTTTTGAAATAACTCCAGGAAAGTTCTTCATTTCCGACGCAGGAGATCCTCGTTACGTACAACTCCTTACTCCATATCGCGACATGCACTATCAAATTAGGGAGGACCCCATGAATGGCAAGGCGAAATCTCCGGAATCTCCTCACGAGCTATTCAACATGCACCACTCCTCTCTTTGGATGACGGTCGAGCGAGTCATCGGGAAATTGAAGCAGAAATTCAAGATTCTCGCGGACACGGAGGGGTACTTTCTTGACGCACAGGCGGACATTGTCATCGCATATTACGTCTTGCACAACATTTTCATCCTTGCAAGTTCAAAAGAGGGTGGATACATGGACAACTTCAGATTGAACGTGGATGCAGTTTGGGAGTGGCTTCCCCGAGGTGTTGACATGGCAAATGATGATGCTCCTGCTGATGCTAGAGCTTTTCCAGATGGGTTAGCTAGGCAGATGTATCTTGCATATATGACTGAGAGTGAGGCTTATGGTGTGTAACTCATTCCCATGTTACCGAGTACAAACCATTGTAGCGTCCATATATTTAAACATCATGTTATGTTTCCGTTTACCTTCAAGTTGCAATTATTTTCATGCCATGAAGTACAATGTACCAACTATTCTAATTCACACATGAAAAGAATCATGCCATGTGACCTGTGTAGCATTCATGACGTGCGCACACATGCAACATGTACCGGGCATGTTTCACATGCACAAACTATGCTAAGAAAGCTGATGTCAACCACCTACGCCTTGCTCAACTAGGACCTAGATGCAAGTGAGAAACCTTTAATCAAGGAAACCTGCATTCAAGAAAGGCTTGCAGTCNGATGCAAAAACATCATAATGACAATTCAGGAAAATTCAAACAAGTTGCCAAAGGACGACAGCATGTTAATAAGATGGTGTGGTGTGATATGAAGCAACGTGACGATGTAACTACCTTTAACCCGCCCACATCTCTTGCGAGTGGATGTCAGCCCTACAGAACCACTCAGCACTCTGTGAGTCCTTACTGATGAGCTGCATGATTTCTACCTTCTTGTTCGGGGTCACATTCAGCCTTGTAATGATCTTGCGGGCCCGCACCATCCAACGCCCAGGGTCTGGTCCTTCCATACGGTCCAGGCTGCCTGCTAACTTGAATGCAGCCTGTGCAAGGCTTTGACCAACACTTAAGCCAGACCGGCCATGACCCAAGGTGACACCCATACCCTCTTCGAGGACTTGGCACACCCTATGGTTGTATCCCATCCCTCCTGCCCTAGAGGCACCCCCATCACCACCACTTGTAGCCGCCACAAACCTAACCCCACCACTCGCCTGCCGTGCATGTCCAGCCGCACCGCCTCCAGCCGCCGCACCACCCCGGGCCACCGCAACACCACCCCCGGCCGCCGCAGCACCACCTGCCGCTCCAGCCGCCGCACCACCCCCCGGTGCCGCATCACCATTAACCGCATCACCACCAACTGCATCACCACCAATCGTCGCATCACCACCAACTGCTGCATCACCAACCGCCGCATCACCAACAATTTGCCGCCACACCCCCAACATGTGCATCACCACCAACTACCGCCTCACCACCTACAATCGGCACACCACCTACAACCGTCGCACCATTGACTGCCGTTGCACCACCTGTTGCTGTTGCCGCACCACCCGCCGCACCACCAACTGCCGCCAAACCACCCACCGCACCACTGGCTGCCGCTACACCACTCGTTGTGAGAAGACCCATAACCGCTGTCATCTAGCTAGTGTACCTGAAACCTTCTTGGAGGAGGTTTGAGGGCTCCGGTGCCAACAACTCCTCAAGGTGCCCCTTCTTGTACGCCTCGTGGTACTACTCCCGCCATATCGCCTCGTCGTCACCCCATATCCCTCTGTCGTCGTCGTCCACTTTGTCAACCTCCTTGTTCAAATCTTCGATCCTGACCGTGTTGCCTTCCAAACCAAGTAACTCCTTCGGCAGAATGTTCCCCACCTCCCGTGGTCCACGCACAGCAAGATGCATTGCCTCGTTATTCTGTGAAGTGGCAGGCTTGTCTCATGGAGCGGCTCTCATGGCGGTCGGTGCCTTACCACCGACCGCCATGACTTGCGGACACACCACATAACACTATTCAAACCAAATAATTTTTTTCTCTGAAAATCCGGGGTGTCCATTTGCGTATATGGTTCAAAACTCGGCCCAACGCTCCTGGTCGAGGACCAGCGCACCGTCCTTCCATCCTGTCCCACTGAGGTTCTGAGCTTGACACATTTTTTATAGCCTCCCTTGATGCTGACTACACGATTCTTGACTCGTTGTACGTTGTACATGAATGGGGGTTTCTTAGTTTCCTCTCTTGCAACCCTCAACTTCTCGTTGAAGTTTAGCACAATGGAGACCCATTCCACAGGAGACCACCCCGCAGCGGAGCGCATCTTTGCCGGCAGCTCGGCAAGGCCGTCTCGGAGTACGTGAGTGTCTAGCGGCAAGATCCATGCCCACTCCTTAATCTCTTGTTTGCCCGGCCCACATCCGTCCTTCTCTTGACTGTATTTGGCCTTGTTGATGAGGGTCTAGCCCTATTGTTGTTAAGTTCCTCAAGTGGCCTCCTAGCCTTTGCTGGCTGTTGCCTCAGCTTGTACACACGCTTCCTAACCTTAAGTTGGAATTGTGGGGATGGCGAAAGAGGACCACTAGCCCCGGCAGCCACAAGACTTCCCCGACTGTTGCTTGCCTGATGGGAATAAGCAGTTGAGATGGTCGATGGTATTGAGGCAATGGCACGAGGAACAGAAAGTGGTTTTCTACCTCTTGCCGTTGTTGCCTCTGGTGACGCCATGGGATGGGGTTAGGGTTAGGGTTGGCTACCGTTCCTGGGGACGCGTCTAGCGAGCGAGAACGACGGGCGTTTGCCGGCGTTACCTTCCGTCGAGGGGGCAGTGGGCAATCCGGCCCTTTCCAACGCTGGTCCAGCAAGCAAGTGAGAAGTCACTGGACGTGCGTTGGTGGGGAGCGATTTTGCTCAGGCTGGTGGGTTGATGCACCATGCGATGTCCTCGTCGCCTGTCTCATTTTTCAGCCAAATGGGCATAAAAAATGAGACAAGAGTGGCACTTGCTTTGATGTCTGGGCTGCCAAAAATGCGCATGCGCATACCAGACTTCACGCTCATTTCCGGATTTCAAGAAAACTCCTCTGACACATGCAAACATCAAGGTTCCAGCGTTGGCCTCCACCAAGCAGCAGCGAGCTGGGAAATTGTTGCCAACAGCGATTTCCAGCGTTTACCAGCCGCACCCTTCGCGTTCTGCGAGCAGTCCTTATGAGAATGGGCACGGAACATGAAACTATGTGTGGACATTCAAGGATTTACTGATTTCCATAGTGATTCGTCCATTACAACATAATTAACTATGTGTTGGAATAGTGGAAGGAAAGTAATAATTTTAGTCAAAGTGTAAGAGACACTACGATAGTGGGTAGACAAGTAGGCTAGCGGATAAGAGGATGACAAAAACCTGGTTGGCTGTGATCTTGTGTTTAGAAATTGGAAATTCTTCGTAACCTCTTGCTTTCGCCACATGCACACTCATCTAGGCCATGATGATGCAATGGTCGATGGTGCTACAATGTCCCGGTTGGTTCTAGCTTGAACTTGCTCCATTATCATCATGTACCGAACAGATAGGGGGCAAATGTTACTCATAGGAATTTTTCTTCTACGTGGCATACACTTTTCAAGATGTGTTCTAGGTCAGTGGATGGGTTCACCCAAGCCTCCTCACCAGTCACTCAATCGTTGGCCGATCATGATACTTCTGTTGTTGCAGTGAGATCATTGACCTCTTCCATCCCAGCGACCACACCTACAGCTGACACCGTTGTGGTCTCTTCGGCTTCTCCTGCGCCTACGCCTAACTCTGCAATGTTGAGACACAAGACCGGCGGCAACACTGAGTCATACCTGAAATCATGATCATGGGAGGACCCACCACGCTATGACAGTTTGCTGCAACAAACTTGCACTCATGACGACAGACCACTAATGGCATGGGTATTTTACCTAAATGGGAATGCCCTCGGTTGTCATCCACAAGTCCCAACGACCCATATCCTAGTCCATGTCTCCCTCACCTGACGAGGAGTGATGTTTGTTGGCATGGGATTGGTTTGTGCGCCTCCCCGTGCCCCAAATTCATCCTGGCATACACCCCAACCATTGTTAGTCCATGGGATGCCATCTGTATGTTCATTGAAAAACCGTTTGGTGGACCCTGATGATGTCCATTCGGCAAACCAATATGACGTTCATCCATAACCATTTTCCAATGGTTGAACCACTATGGGGAGAGAGATGTTAGTCACGTGAACCTGCGTAGAAAGGGATAGACGTCGTCCAACGGCCTTATGTATGTAGACCAGGTACGTATGGCGCATGGAGAGGAAGTTTGAGGACGTGCAAGCATAAAGAGTGCAAAGAACTACGGACGTGTTGGCTCCTACCAGATCCAAGTTCCATGCCATCAGTTTAGGGGTCACTGGAGATCTGGGCGTTGGTGGCTCCTCATAGCCCAACTCCTTGTTGTTTGCCACATAATGGTCCATTCCTCCTTCAGTGCAACCCACATCCGGTGTATCTCCATAGGGTCCATGTAAGAATTACCCCATCTGTGATCTTCCAGCATGTTCATCCATCCATCACAGGCCATGTAATGCCAACGTGTAGGGGTGGGTAAGGGATGGTAATCGTAGGGTGAACAAACTGAAGTTAAGCGGAGTGAAATCTGAAGTACTCAAGACAATGACATTCACATTGCAAACTGTCACATAAGACTGCTTTGAACATTGAACATGTTCATCCTGGAGTTTAGGATTCAAAGTGCAAACCATGACCAAGAAACTCTTGTATGGATTGGAATGTGCATCTGATGCTAATCACAAAGCGCAAGTGACGTGCGAAAACCGACGTATTCGCCGGACTACCATTGGTTGTGTAAACCGTGGATAAAGGTATAAAAAAAATGGAAACATGGTATTCTTTGGTCTAGTCACCACATATACATGGTCGTTTCAATGAAAGAAACGGACATCAGAACAGAGCTGTGAAGTGGTCGTCTGTTGCTCCGCTAGTACTTGCTTGCGTCCAATGCCACATATCGGCCACGTAATGTAGCAAAGAATGTTCTTCAAACAGGGGTCTAATTTTCATAACTCAAGGTATTCAGGTGATGGCCTCGCCGATGTACAAAATGGGTATCGGAGTCATGTTGTGTAAAGTGGCCACCGGATGCTTGTAACGTTGGGCACATAGTACAACCGTTCAACAAATTGAAGAAGGCATGGAATCCCCTAGAGAATAGTTGACCTCCGGATTCTCTTTCCCTGAAGAGTGTTCATTATGTTAACTTAGTGTTAAAACCTACACAATAATTTCTCCGAAGATGGGTAAAAACGAATTGGTCCAAATGGTTTTATTGCTTTTTGCGCATTTTCTCTTGAAGTGGACCCAATTTTGTATTTGTTTTCATAACAGCTATCAACATTGGAACACTGTCACTTCCTGTCACACCTACCGTTTCAGGGGAAGGACCGGGCCATTTGGTGTGACACGCTGAGCAGAATTGCTCATACTCCATTGAGTTTTGAAAGCAATGTAAGACCAAAAATGTATTGAATTTTTCATTTAAACTGAATTGTAGTCAGTGTTTTCTAATGATGTCCACATCACAAGTATAAGACTTGATTCCATCACTTGAAAAACAAAACATCTTTAAGACCTTGGATCATTTACCACGTAAACTGAAGTTGGATCTAGTCAGAAAGTTTATATTCTTTGTGAAGATTTGAAGGTTTGGAACAATCTTGAAACAATGATTTATTGTTTCAGACACTTGCACTTTCCAAAAGGATTGACAGAAGTATCAAGAAATGCATCGATGTTTTGATTCAATTTGGTCGACTTCTCGATAGTGTTGGACTGATGTAAAACCGTGCCTTGATATTCTCAAAACCCAGCGACTCATCGGCAGAGTTTCTTGAAGTGACGAATCACGACCTAAGATCAAACACACCGCTTGGCTCGAGCGCAAAGGACCCAACACATTCTTAACTTTGATTCTAGTCATTGTAGACATACACTCGACATCATGAAAGCTCGTCATTGAAGGGCACTTACTCCTGCATACAAAACATCCAAGTTCCCCACCTCCTCGAATCGTCTTCCACTCCGTACCTCATCCATGTGAACCATCCAAATTCTGCTGACCACAACACTTGGTACCAAAGAAAAATGGCATTGGAAAGGTAGCCGATGCATTCATTTTGAGGCGACAACCTCGCAAGAATCTCCAACTCATCTCCACCACTTGGAGGATCACAGACCTCCTGATGACAACTATGAAAGGAGCAATCGCAATCGACGACAAGCAACAGTAATCGGCAAAGACTCTGGCGATGGAGGACCAGCAATACGTGATGATCAACACTCAGTGTCAACTTTTGCAGCAAATGGCACAACAATGATGTCCCTGACGGCCAAACTGGTGGCAGATCCCTCGAGCTAGGTCGACACTTGCACGATGGGAGGGACTGGCCGACAAGCTGCATCAACAAAGACTTGTATCGAAAGCTACCAGGATTTGTGAGCCTCAACACCCGTCAACCGACAGTTCCAGATCCGTTGACTTTGCTAACCTCTTCGACTGCAAATCAGAGATCTGCACGACATAAAACTCAAGAGAATCTGCCCAATGATCAACCACAAATCATCTTTGAGAGAGTTTTCTTATTCCGACACAATACATAGGTATACAGGAGCAGTGGATAAGTCTACGTCAGCATTAATTGCAGAAAAGGACAGTTTTCCCTGGTCAATCGGCCCACAATGCACTGGCAGGAAGCAACAGAGCTAGAAGGAACAAAAGAAGTTAAAGCAATAACAAAATGCAATCCGATATCATTCAACGTGGCCAACGAACACCTGTGATGTAGAGCACAAGCGAGGCAATTCCACGTGGACAGAGGGGAATCAAAAGAAGTTATAGCAGCAGAGGCGACCACATCGGGTTGAACACCTAACAAGTTTGTAGCCATTCCGGAGGAGTTTGTACCGCTTGTCGAGGAGACCAAATGGGTTTTTCTTGACGAACTGCCCCAAAGGGTACCTCCACAATGAGGGATAGACCACCAGATGGACCTAAAGTTTAGTAATAGACCACTGGTGAAAGGGACCCATCAGATGAGTGAACACGAGTTCACCAATCTAGAAAAGCGGCTAGACGAGATGCTCGATCAGGGGTTCATCAAGCCATCCACGTCATCTTCCAAAAAAACCAATGAAATGAAGATGTGCGTGGACTGCCGAGCGATCAAAGACATCAGCATGAAGAACCGCTACCCTCTTTCGTGAGTTGATGAACTTTTTTACCAACTCTACGAGGCCAGAATTTTTTAACAAAATTGACTTACGCTGCGACCATCATCAAATTCACATATCTAGTGAGGACATAAAAAAGATGGCATTCCACACCACGGCCTCTTCGAGTTCACATTTATGCCGTTCGAACTCACAAATATTCCTGCAACATTCATGGCGGTGATAAACATGTTTTAGCCGTTCCTCGTTCATGTTTGGTAGTTCATCTCGATGCCATCCTAGTATTCATTTGTATCCCATAGGAGAATAATGGATATTTCTGATATTTTCTTGAGATTATACAAAGAGATGTTCTATAGATGAATCTCCAAGTGTGACTTCCGTTGCCGTTCGATCGAGGTTTTGGGCCACACAATTGGTGGTGGGCAGATCACCATGGAATCGAAGAAAGTGGAGGCAGTTGTTAATGGGCCAACATTGACAGATCTTTGAGACGCTCAAGTGATTTTTTGATTCTGTAATAACTACGTCAATTCGTAAAGGAATACCCCGGGTGTTAGTGCCTCTCTGCGATTTCACTCGTAAAACCACCAAGTGTGATTGGAGAGACAACAAACAACAAGTGTAAAACTCTTTAAGAAATTCTCTGACCTAGGCGCTAGCCCTATGATTGGTGGAGTTAACGGTGGAAAACCTCAAGGCCACCAAAGCATCTGATCAAGCAATTGGAGCCGTTCTCTACCAAGACAATTCCAGTAGATAACAACCTATCGCAAATATATCACAAGAACTACACAAGCCGTAACTCAACTTTAGGGTAAACAAAATGATTTTTTGACATGCATTCACATGTTCAAGATGTGGCGGTGTTACTTCAAACACCGACAATGCATCGGCCGCATGGCCGACCACACACTCAAACATCTAAAGACGCACCAAAATGTGAGATGTTGACAAAGTTCATAGATGGAGTTCCTTGAGTCCAACTTCGACAATGAAATCGAGTACCGACCTGGAAGAAAACAAGTCAAGAAAATGCTCTAAGTCAGCGATCAGAATTCATGGTCAATATGGACATGTTGCCTGTCAAATGAGACCCATACCTTACGAGCTGAGAATTGTTTGACAATCTCTGGTGGCAACAGAATTTCACTCACCAAGTAGTCGTAACCCCGAACGAGAAGTTGCGACACATGCTATTAGAGGAGTGTCACGATATAGGTCTGAGTGGAGACTTCAGCGAGGACAAGACGCTCAACAAACTGAAAAAATATCACATGTCCGACTGAATGGACAATGACGTGGAAAACTCAAGTAAATAGTACAACACCTTTCAGCAGCAAACGGTTTCCTCTCTTGATACCACCAGCACTGCTCCAACCTCTCCTTGTTTGGAAGGAGCCATGGGCAAACATCAGGAGGGGTTTTGTGACAGGGTTTCCTTTGAATTCAGAGAGCTATGACGCCATGCTCATGGTGGTCGACCAGTTTTAAAAAATGTCCCACTTCGTTCCGTTGACGACCAACGTCACTATAGAAGGAACAATGTGATTTTTTTAATGAGATGATGCGGTTACATGGAGTGCCACGTACCATCATTAGTGATACAGATGGCCAATTCATAGTCGTTATTGGCCCAAATTGATGACATGTTATGGCAATTCGATCTAGCTATCAACGGTGTTCCATCCTCAAACCGTTAGGATAATCAAGCAAACCAATACGACCCTCAAACAAATTTTCCGTACTTCATGCAAGCTATACAACACTAATAGGGTAGTAAAGTTGGCAATTACCGAACTCGCATAAACTTTACCACTTCTACGACAACAGATAAAATTCAGTTTGAGGTAGTCTTCAACAAACTTCTTGACATAAAGGCACAACTCCAGAGTCACAACAATATCCCCGCAATTGAAATCCACCAAAGAGCCTTTTGTAGCATTTGGGAAGAAACACGATAGACTCTTGCAAATACCTAAGCAATTGTAAAGCAAGTAGTATGACATATTAAGCACTAGGGACCGTTTCTTGCTCAACTCAATGAATTTCTGACTACGTGGAAAAGACATCGCGATGCTCAAACCCCGATGATTAGGACCGTTTGAGATCAAGCGCAAACAAATTCATGTTGAATCTTGGCTTCACCTACCAGACAACATGGCGATCTATCCAGTCTTTCTCATCAGCGAGTTCAAGCACTTCCACAATCCCAGCAATAACTTCCTCGGCTGAGACGTCGCTCCTTTGCATCCTATCCAAGTGGACGAGGATACAGAGGACATGATTGAAGAAATCCTCGGATATTGATGTCGTGGAATAATGACAAAGTATCTGGTCAAGTTGCACGGCTATGACAGGCGCCCTATGGAAACCTTTGTTTCGTTAATCATCTGATTGACGACTACTACATGCATCACCAGCCTACCATTACAAACACGGTGGGTGTTGTGGAGAAAAGGGGGGGGGGGGGGGGGGGGGGGAGAGCTACGTCTCAGACTTACACAAGTGCGTGAACATTGTTAGTGGGTATTTTGGTCTTTACATTCATGGCCTAGTATGGGTTGGCCTCGCTATTTATGATTTTTTACCGAGGGCATTTTGGCCACCTGCCCTAACCTCCGGTATCATGCTTTTGAAGGTTCCGACACTTTTGACAACTTTCTAGAAGGGTTGAAAGAAGTACCACGAACTATATCTATGTTCTGATACTGTTCAATCGCCCTTTTTGACGACTTTAGACTTTCATGAAGCCACGCCTCAATATTCTCAAAACTCCCTAACTTGTTGGCAAAGTTTATAAAAGCGGCTACTCACGACGTAATGTCGCACGTGGCACTCAGCTCGAGCCTTGAGGATCCAACATATGCCTTAGTGGGATTCCTGTCATTTTATGTATATGTATATGCTCAACATGATCGACACTTGTCATCCAAGTACACTTACGCCTCAATACAACATGTCCAACTAAGCTATTTCCTCAAATTGTCTTGTGCTCTGCACCTCATCCCTATGAATCATCCATGTTTTTCGCGGCGTAACAGAATCAGTTAGAAGCATTGGGAATGCTTCGGGTTCCTTGGTGATTCGTGAGCTCAAATTTGCGCACTCGCAAATACATATGAGGCCTCGCAATGCCATTTTTCTCATTGCATCCCGCATTTTAAACATAGGCCTCCTTAGAACAATGCTCCACAGAAACTCTCAAATTGTTCGCACACATACACATTCAAGGTGTGAGACCATGGATAGATTGCTACGAGGTTGCCTTTTACATCACAAGGTGTAGCATAGACTATGAAAACCATTTGTCCAGTTCGTTTCGTATTTCCAGCGTCAAAAGAAGTTTTATTCATCAGCTCATCACTCAAGCAATTGTGGGATTGTACAGTTGAGACTCTGTGTTTACTAGAATGTACTACGGCCCTGCAGCCATAGCAACTTCAAGCAACTTCGAGTTGCTTCAGTCAAAGTAATTGAAAATTGCAAGCGCTCTGTTTTTAGTTTGGACAGGAAAGCAACCCTGACATGGCAAGGGAGTCCAGCTTCCTGCCATGTGAAGGACTACATATGTAGCACGCGGCCAGCGCCACGTGGCTCAAGTGGTGGTCCCTAGCGTTTGGACGGTTGGACGAGATGATTTGATGGTCTGAGACCCTCAAGGACTGCATTCTTGGCCTCGTCGGCCACGGATTCTATCTCGTCTGTTACATTGGTGTAAGAGCCCCGGGGTTCGAGTCTGACGTGGGCAGCTGCCTCCTAGTGGGGGGGAGTGCAGCACGCGTCCAACGCCATGTGGCTCGAGCCAAGGTCCGTGGCGTGTGGGCAGTTGGACGGGATAGCATGGAATCGAAGATCCTGAAGTACCGCAGTCTTGGCCTATTCAGCCAAGTATTCCATCTAATCCGTTCCACCATAGAATAAAAATAAAGGGTTTTGTCCCTAAGCTTCTAGTCTCCAATCATTGGCATCAATTGTTTGCCTCACCTTGAAAGGAGGACCAGGGATTTAGTGGCCTACTGCTCTAATTGAAGCACAAGCCGCCAAATGGATATAGTCCTTTCTTCAGCCCAGGGAAGCACTTTGGAAACATACAGTCTTATTCTCACAATGCCTCCCCAAAAAAGGCATCTCTTCCTCTCTCATCCCTCCATACTACGACTTAAATTCACTACCATGCACACTAATGGATCATGGCATTCAAGAACTTTATAGCATCATATCTAATAGTACAACCTCCATGATTGGGCTTTGAGGAACTCTCTGAAGAGTATGTTGCCTTCAACAAATTCATCTTGAAAGACACAAGAAAACCATCAGGAGTACAAGGGCAAGAGCAATGGTTCCTCTCGAAGGGAATCACCATACACCCACCCAATCCTGGTCAGCGGCCCAAGAACACACCCTTTAAGCCCACATGGAATCCTTACCCCTATCTTGGGGGCGTAATTTTGCTCTTGGACCTTCATGTCCTGATGCACACTCCCACACTCCATAAACTTCCACAAAAGACCTTGTACGCATACCAAGTACATTTCTTTTCCACTTTCCCCGCCCTTCATCTCATCGGTTGTACCTCTAGAGGTGGAAACTATCCACCTTACTCTTTGCGCCCACCCATGGGTCAGGGTATCACACGTCCTACGTAACACTCTAACCCCAATTTTCATCTCTCTAGAGGAGAGAATAACAAGCGTACCAGTTTGCTCTACAATCCCATCTTCGTTCTCAAAGCAACCCTTGCCCTTGACTAAGGTTTAACATTGTCTCCTTCAGCACCATAACTCTATTCCATCTTGTGAGACAAAATGGGCCGAAAACTTCCCCCATACTTAATATGACTGGCGTTCTATTCGTGCAGAAGACTACTTCCTGTTGGTGTGTGTGGCTTCCACCTGTCACGAGCAACGGCAAGGAGAGCAGCGCTACAGGAGAGCGCGACGACATGATCCCGGATGCAGACGCAGCTGGCACCGGAGCACCGACGAGTGGTGGCTCCATCCACCAGCAGCTGCCAGAAAGCTGCCACGACACCCTGGGTGCTTGCCGGGGTGCTTTGCGGTTTTTTCTGCAGACGCTAGAGTTTTCTCAATGGACTGGCTTTTGAGCCCGATTTGCATGTTTTGTATTTCCTGTCCACCGATCGGTGCCGGACTTGTGTGTGTGACTAGTCGTAGCGTCCGGCTTGAGATTCTGCATCTCTAGGTTCAGACGGCGTAGCGTTCTGATTTGTCTGCGCAGAGTTACGGCCAAAATAGTGTTTTTGGGCCGGTTTTAGGACAGACCTTGCACTGCCGCGTGCGACACCTGTCGTGCGCCGCGGCAGGTATTTATACAGTGGACTTGTCATTTGTTATCTCTCTCTGCAATTATATTCAGTTTGAGTTTCCTGACACTCTGTTCGTGTCCCAACCCGGACCCTCGCAGTTTTGTCTCTAACTCGTGACTGTTGTCACACGCTGACCTGGCGCTGACGCCTAGTGTCGCGGCAAGTGGTTAGGAAGGTTCTAGGAAACTTCTCATAGTATCAGAGCAGCGAGACCTCTCTCGCTGAGCTGCGCCGCAAAGATGCAGCACCGGCAGCAGCAGTGAGAGTCACCACCGCCGCCGTATCCTGGGACTCGTTGCAGCTGTTTTCAGGAGCGACATCACCACGCAGTCCCGTACACCTCACCCGGTGAGCTGAGGCAGTCACCAGCTGCAGCAGCCAAGCAAAGCAGCAGCAGCAGCACCGGGTGGCAGCAGCAGTCATTTCTGGCTGGGCATTCTGACAAAAAAAGAAGGGGTAAGCAGCTCGCAGCAGCAGCTCGCAGCGCGAATCGGCGGCTGTGAGCAGCAGCAGCTCGCAGCGGAAGCAGCAGCGAGCAGCGGCAGCGGCAGCGAGCAGCACCAGCGGCAGCAGCAGCCGCGGGCAGCAGTAGCAGCGGGGCGACAGCAGCAGCAACATTGCGCGAGCTGCAGCGCTAGCAGCAACAGCAGCAGCAGCAACATTGCAGCAGCAGCAGCAGCAGCATTGCAGCAGCAGCAGCAGCAGCTACAGCAGCGGCGTGCAGCAGGCGCAGCGGCAGCCTAGCAGCAGCGTCCAGCAGCAGTGCGCAGCACTACCTTGTAGCTGCCATAGCAGCTGCAGCAGCAGCAACACCGCGCGGTAGCAGCAGCAGCAGCGGCGGCGGCGGCGAGAAACTGCAGCGTGCAGTCGCAGTTGCACACGCGCATAGCAGCAGCAGCAACAGCAGCATGCGCAGCAGGGGCAGCCAAGGCGGCAGCAGCACCTGCTGCTGCCCCCATTGCGACAGGTGGGAAGCTGCCTTGTAGCTTCCCGCGGCGAGCTCGCGGCGAGCTCGCGGCGAGCTCGCGGTGATCGGCGAGCCCGCCGATCGGCGAGCTCGTCCGATCGACGAGCTCGCCGCGAGGGTCGAGCCGGGCAGCCAACAGAAAAAAAAAAGGGGAGGGAGAGAGGACAGAGGGGGGGGCCTTGAGTAGGGCACCCCAGAACAACCCCAGAAGGGGCACCCGAGGAGGTGGCCCCAACCAAAAAGATAACAAAAACAAACAAAGCAAAAAAAGGGAGGATAAAGAGGAAAAAGGGGGGGGGTTCCCTTTACTTTTTCTTTATTTTGTTTTTTCACCTTTTAAGTGCGGCCTAAGGCAACCACCGTCGGCTGACGACGGAACCCGCAGTAGCAGCAGCCGTTGCGAGAGTTGCAGCGGTAGCAGCAGCAGCGAAAGTGGCTTGAGGCCACAGCCGTCAGCTGACGACGGCACCTGGTGCAACATTAGCACCGAAGGCGACTTGAGTTTGCACACTTGAGTAGCACAGCAGCCCACCACCAACGCCGTGGTGGCCGTCCTCACGACGGAATGGCAGCACATCAGAGAGACTGTGCTTCGATCGCTCACCTCCCCTTGTGGCCTTGTGCCAGTGGGAGCGAGTGTCCCAGACACTCACCCACACCACACTCTAGAGATGAGCACATTGGCGTGGCAGGGAGCGTAGCCGGTGCCGTGGCTGGCACCTGCTCCGCATACGTGGCAGATGTCGCGTCCACAGTGGCAGTTCCAGCCGTGGCACACGCCTCAAGAATCCAACGGCTTTGCCTGCTACTTTTGCTGCGACCGACACCATGGCTGGCGCCAGTGTCGCCAGCGCCCTGCTGGGTGGCGACCGCCCTGGTTACGGTCCCGCCCTACTCCACCATCCGCCTCCGATACATCAGCTCATACAGTCGCGCCCCTCAGTGGAGCTATGGCGGTGGTGTACGCCGAGCTCCAGGGTATGAAGCGCATGGTGCAACAGCTCA
>SZWC01021073.1:7413-39236 GCA_023375785.1 Penium margaritaceum
AATTTCCCCCATGGCCCGGAGCTGTGTGCGCACCCACTGTTGTTCCGGTGTGCTCGACGGAATCAGGGTCAATCAGAAACAGATGGACGGGCCGTAAAATGTTTCTACTAGCCCTACACTAGCCCCAACTCACTGTGCATTTGGTTTCATTAAGTTCCCCATCGTCAATTTCCCCCATGGCCCGGAGTTGTGTGCGCACCCACTGTTGTTCCGGTGTGCTCGACGGAATCAGGGTCAATCAGAAACAGATGGACGGGCCGTAAAATGTTTCTACTAGCCCTACACTAGCCCCAGCTCACTGTGCATTTGGTTTCATTAAGTTCCCCATCGTCAATTTCCCCCATGGCCCGGAGCTGTGTGCGCACCCACTGTTGTTTCGGTGTGCTCGACGGAAACAGGGTCAATCGGAAACAGATGGACGGGCCGTAAAATGTTTCTAGTAGCCCTACATCAGCCCCAACTCACTGTGCATTTGGTTTCATTAAATTCCCCATCGTGAATTTCCCCCATGGCCCGGAGCTGTGTGCGCACCCACTGAGGTTCCGGTGTGCTCGACGGAATCAGGGTCAATCGGAAACAGATGGACGGGCCGTAAAATGTTTCTAGTAGCCCTGCACTAGCCCCAACTCACTGTGCATTTGGTTTCATTAAATTCCCCATCGTCAATTTTCCCCATGGCCCGGAGCTGTGTGCGCACCCACTGTTGTTCCGGTGTGCTCGACGGAATCAGGGTCAATCGGAAACAGATGGACGGGCCGTAAAATGTTTCTACTAGCCCTACACTAGCCCCAACTCACTGTGCATTTGGTTTCATTAAATTCCCCATCGTGAATTTCCCCCATGGCCCGGAGCTGTGTGCGCACCCACTGTTGTTCCGGTGTGCTCGACGGAATCAGGNGGGTCAATCGGAAACAGATGGACGGGCTGTAAAATGTTTCTACTAGCCCTACACTAGCCCCAACTCACTGTGCATTTGGTTTCATTAAATTCCCCATCGTGAATTTCCCCCATGGCTCGGAGCTGTGTGCGTACCCACTGTTGTTCTGGTGTGCTCGACGGAATCAGGGTCAATCGGAAACAGATGGACGGGCCGTAAAATGTTTCTACTAGCCCTACACTAGCCCCAACTCACTGTGCATTTGGTTTCATTAAATTCCCCATCGTCAATTTCCCCCATGGCCCGGAGCTGTGTGCGCACCCACTGTTGTTCCGGTGTGCTCGACGGAATCAGGGTCAATCGGAAACAGATGGACGGGCCGTAAAATGTTTCTACTAGCCCTACACTAGCCCCAACTCACTGTGCATTTGGTTTCATTAAATTCCCCATCGTGAATTTCCCCCATGGCCCGGAGCTGTGTGCGCACCCACTGTTGTTCCGGTGTTTTCTTGTCATATGCGTTATTTCTTCTGCAACATTGGTATATCAGCTATATAGTTCCAAAACTGGGTACATTGTGACCGAACCCTTCATTAAATTCCCCATTCCCCATGTACTAGCCTATAATTCTAAATAAACTAGAAACGTATTTAGAACTGATTCCACAGCATAAAACGTTCGTTCAGACATGATCTGTAGTCCTCTCATAACATCACCACGTTTTGTCAACCATCCTTAGGTTTCCCCTCTAAACTCCCATAATGTGTATCCAGGTTCAATCTTAGCGGAGCCACTTCTTGAAAAAAAAACCAAGTCAGAGTAGTCCTTGTTCGCATACGGTGCGTACGTGTGGACGTTCCACAACTTTTGCAACTCTTCCACAACGATTGCTGAAATCCACGACGTTGACAATGATCTGCAACGTTACATTACTTTTAAACTCCTGCCGTGAACGTTCCATGCCACCAGGTTGCAATGACATCTTAGTATTCGTAGTTCCGCAACGTCATGTAGACGTAGTAGAATCCACAACAACTGCATAACGAAGCAGACATGCAACGACTAAATCAATCCACGACGATTTGTAACCTTGCAGCAAACGATATGCCACGACGTTCGACTAACGTTGCAGATAATGAACACATTTTACGATCCACAACGTTATATGGACGTTTTGTGATGCTGCGACGTTTGCACTGTTCCACCACGACTGCGTTTCGGTGCGGATTGTCCGGATAGTGGGAGCGTGTCGTGCCGGCATCAGGTTTCTGTCCGCCATCTGAATTCGCATGTATATTCCAGTTCGTACGGATTTTTCTTTGCAATTATTACGCCCCGCTCGATGCCCGGGTAATTTCGTCAGAATGGCAATTATAGTTTTGTCGCTTGTTATTGAATAGTCAAGATATGTCACCCGAATCTGCGCGCACATCGCGCAGATTCGGGTGATGATGTTCACGATTAAACTAGAGTCCAAGGACTCCAGTGCACAGTCGACGGAGGCCGTTCGACCCCACCTGAGGGTTGCTGACGCGACGGTCCTCATTCATACATGGGCGGAGTGACCATATACCTCTCGTTTCGGAGAATAAGCCAGATTCCCCCCCACCTCGGAACAATGAAACTCATTCCCCCAAACCGAGGTACAAAAACTCTGATTCGTCCCCACATTACAACACTAACCCTAATTCGCCCCTTCTACTTGGACATGAGTTTTTTGTTGCCAAACAGAGCGTAGATGGTGAGCAGGTAAAATTTAAGAGGCAGAAAAGGATTGAGAATTTGGGCCATTTGGGATTTTTTAAGCGGTAAGTGTACTTCTACAACAAGTGTCGGAATGGTCGAACATATATACACAAGCGTCGAGTTACGAATGAGGCATAGTCAGGGTCGTTGGGTTGATTTTCGAGCGATGCGTGTGGAGTCGCGTCGTGAGTGGTCGGATTCGAGAAGCTCTGCCGAGAAGTCAAGGGCCTTCGAGGATCGGCGGTGAAGATGCGAGATGCATCTTCGTAAATCGAGATGTGTCTCAATGCGTCGAAAAGTCGACCAAAAGGTCGTAATAAGAGACGCTAAGAAAAACTTGAACTTCTCAAAAGCTGGTCAGCGTCGGCCAATCAACGACTGCTGCCACTTCTTTCGAATCCATGGTGACCCGTCTGTCGTTGATAACCTGACCCCAAAAACCTGATGCAACGGCGAAGAAAGTTGCATTTCGAGAGTTTTTCAAAGAATTTCTCTCTTTCTAAAACTTCAAGAACTTTTGGAAGATGTCCATCGTGCTCCTCGTAGTTGCTAGTAAGTTGCTTAGCTAGCCAGTCCATGTGTGGTGAGGCGGGAGAATGCAACAAGCACCAACGAGCGAGACACGCCATGGATGCGGTAACTTGTTTGTAAAGTTTGCACTCAACCCAAGACAAGAGAGAGGAGGGGAGCGAGCGAGACTAGTACCGGTGAGCACTCACTCACCACGAGCATCAAACTCGGGTGTGCAAGTGCCGCCACCCGGGGGTCGAGCCCGACCTCTCGGAATAAACCGAGGGCGGCTACTCACCGATGCACGGTCAAAAACCGGCACAGTGGCCCCCTAAGGATCAGCACCCGGGAAAATACAGCTCCCCCACCACATGCAAAGCAAGACAACATGATGCAGGGCACGACAGTGAGAATGTACGAGCCCTAGCATCTACCGCATTACAGAGAGTCATAGAAAATCATGAGAGTCATGTCATGGTCACGTTTTTGTGCCAGAAGGCACTCCTGGGTCCAGTAGCAGCAGCAGCTTGAGGGCGTCGACGGCTTCAGCCAGGAAGGGCGCGTCAAACACTTCCCCAAGTGGGACCATTGTCACTTAATCTGTACATGAGTGTGTGAAGAGTGTGGGAGGCAAGAGGGCATAGAGTTGTGAGCAGCCAACGAACTTCAACACTCCCCCATGACCCGCAGACACGCAACCCACACACACATGAGGAAAACACAAGTGGTGATTACAAGAGGCGAAAGATAGGGAGCAATGACAATCAACCTGGATCATGCAGACTGATGAGACCCACAGAGTGAACAGCACTTTTGAAGACATTTCGGCTGAGAGCCTTAGTGAGAAAGTCAGCTCTCTGCGACCGTGTATCAACCCAAGCGACCTGAACAATGCCAGCAGCAATGCACTCACGAACAAAATGATGCTCCACATTGATGTGTTTGGTGCGTGAATGATGCATGCCACTGTTCTTAGCAATGGCCTTTGTGCTTTTGTTGTCACAGCGCAGAGTGATACAACGGATGGGAACACGCAATTGTTGCAGCAGACGACACAGCCAGACAGCTTCACAAGTGCCTACACCCAGAGCAACATACTCAGCCTCAGCAGTGCTGCGTGCCACACACCCTTGCTTGCCACTTTTCCAGGAAACTACAGTGCCAACAACCAGAAAGATAAACCCTGTACTGTTGCAAGCATCAGAATCATGCGCCCAGTCACTGTCTGTGAAGCCGTCCACTACGACAAAGGGTTGTGCACGAAAGTGCAGTCCGACCCGAGGGGTGGAGAGGACCTACCGCACCACTCACAACGCTGCCTCGAGGTGGCGCTCACGGGGGCATTGTGAGAACTGAGACAGAAAGTTGACAGCAAAAGCCACATCCGCACGTGTGGTCGTGGCGAGGTACATCAGAGAGCCAATGACACGGAGGTAGTCGGTCACGTCAACCGTCTCCCCCAGCTTTTAGAGCTCAAGTGACTTCAGGAGAGACTGACAAGTAGGCGTCATGGGAGTGGATGCTGTGGGAATGGACATGAGGAGTGGGGCGAAGCGCTCCCCCAGACTTCGCACATATGCAGCCTGATGCACATGCAAAACGCGACGTGCACGGTCCCGCTCTAACTCCATTCCCAGAAAGACACGGGCTGGACCAAGATCCTTCATCTTGTATGTTGCTTGGATCAGAGACTTGGCGGCAGTCACAGACGCAGCATCGAGAGAGGCAATGAGAAGGTCGTCCACGTACACAAGAATGTCAACAAGTGGTTTGGTGGGAGGCCCGAGAAAGAGCGCCGGATCCACGACACTCCGTTTGTAGCCCCCTTTTTCAAGGGTGGCTGTGATCTCTTGATTCCAACACCGTGGGGATTGTTTGAGGCCATAGAGGGCCTTTCGCAAGCGCCAAACCCGGTTGGTGCCATCAGAGAAGCCAGGCAGCTGTACCATGCAAATCTCTTCATCCAACTTGCCATGAAGAAAGGCATTGTTGACGTCCATCTGCTCAAGCTCCCAGTCATGCTGAGCGACTAGGCTGAGAAGAGCCCTGGCTGTGGTGTAGCGACCGACTGGGGCAAAGGTCTCGTCAAAGTCGACACCGGGGATCTGAGAGAACCCTTTGGCGGTGAGACGAGCCTTGTACCGTTCAACTGTGTTGTATGGGTTCAGCTTATGACGGTACACCCACTTGGCAGCAACTGCCTTGCGACCCGGTGGGAGGTCAACAAGCTCATACACGCCGTGATCAGACAGAGCATCGAGTTCGGCCTTCATGGCCTGCTCCCACAACGGCGAGTCAGAGGCTGTACGGGCTACCTGCACAGTCTGTGGTTTGGGAGAAAGAGGAGAAAGGCCGACGGCAGCAAAGCATGAGGCAACATACCCGGCTACAGCAGAGGACACGGCTGAGTGGAATTCCTGTTCGACAAGAGAGTAGCCAAGTGCGGTGATGTGGTGTATGACAGACATCGCTGCAGACAGGCCAGAGGTGGTGAGGCCAAGAGCACGAAGACCAGGGTCACCAGAGACAAAAGGGCGAGGCTGAGAGGGAAGAGCCCGTAGACGCCCACCGCGCATGTAGGGTGAGACTGGGGAAATGGATGGAGCACGCGCAGAAGAGGAGGGAGCAGTGGGGCGAGTCGGCTCAGGAGGAGGGGAAGAGTCAAGAGGTGGCTCTGGGATGACAGTAGGAGGCGGTGAGATGGGGCCACGAGTAGGAGAAGAGGACGAGACGGCAGGGGAGCCAGTAGGGGAGCCAGAGGAACGACTGGGTGAGGCCAAGGGAGCCATGGAGGGTGATAACGCCGGTGAGGGGAACGTGGACAAGGGAGAGCTCTGCTCAGCAGAGGAGGAGTCAGAGGGGACCGAGGGACGCACCGAGGGGAGAACAGCAGGCCCAGAGGGCAGAGGTCCACCCCCATCCCGAAGAGGTGGAGAAAGGGACCCACCAAAGCGGGAAGTGTCGTGCTCAAACAGGTGTTCAAAGAAGAGAGTGTCACGAGACTCAATGACACGGCAGCGCGAAGGATCCCAGAAGCGCCATGCCTTGGAGAAGGGAGAGACGCCAAGAAAAATACACAGGCGACCACGAGGGGACAGCTTACCGTCACGTTGGTCGGCGGGCATCCAGACGGATGCAAGACAGCCCCAAATGCGGGCAAGACGGAGGTCCGCACGCTGGCCAGTCCACCGCTCAAAGGGAGTGACAGTGTGGGGAAGGGGCCCATGCGGGATGCGGTTCCAGACCCATATCATGTAGGACATAGCTTCAAAGGCGAAGAGAGGAGACTGACCAGAGGCGGAGAGCACAGAACGGACACCATCAACAAGAGTGCGGTTCCAACGTTCAGACACACCATTTTGTTGTGGCGTGTAGGGGGCAGAGGACTCAAGCCGGACACCACGGGACTCAAGAAAGCGAGACGTGGGACCATAGAACTCACCACCACAGTCGCTGCGAAACGTGCGCAAGGACCGAAGACAAGCGTGTTTGGCCTGTGGGAGCCAGGACTCCCGGACGTCGATGACCTCACTCTTGTGGCGCAGGGCAAAAATCCAACGGTAGTGGGAGTAGTCATCAGTGAGACACAGGACGTAACGACCAATGCCACCAAGGAAGTCCTGGGGCAACGAGCCCATGACGTCGGCATGCACCAGATCAAGTGGGTGCGAGGTAGTGGATTCAGAGGTGGAGAATGGTGATCGGTACATTTTGCCACTGGCACAGTCAAGGCAAGTGGACGTGCAGGGAGGAGAGAAAGTGACAGGGTCAATGCCGTGTGCAGGCTGAAGGTGAAGAAGGCACTGGATTGTGGCAGTGTGAATGTGACAGAGGCGACGATGCAGGAGATCGGCATGATCAAGGGACAGCGAAGGAGCGACATGAACAAAAGCAGAGGTAGCGGAATGTGAGGGAAAAGTGAGCGGCACATGGAACAAGAGATCACAACGCACACCACGCAGCACGACACGGCCAGAAGAGCGGAGAGAGATGGAGGCAAGACCGCGGCTGGACGAGAAGTCCATGCCCTGATCGTCAAGGGTGGTCACACAGAGGAGGCTGACCTCAAGGTCAGGGACGTACAAGACGTCGGGGAGGTAGACAGTGTCCCCGGGGCCAGCAAAGCGGACGACACCAACACCTTGAACAGGGAGAAGCTGGCCGGAGCCAGTTCGTACAGAACGCACAGACTGAACGGGCCCGAGGGACACGAAGGAGGAACGACAAGAGGTCATGTGATGTGGGGCCCCGAAATCAATGATCAAGAGGCCAGGTGAGGCACGAGTGGAAGGAAGAACCAAACAGACAGCAACAGTGCCACGGAGGAAGGGAGGAGATGGATGACCAAGACGTGAAGGGAACGTGTGAGACTGCCAGTCTTCAATCCAGGCATGATCATCGGGCAACTCCCCTTGCACACCACCAGAGGCAGATCCATGGAGGGTAAGATCCGACTCACAGGACGACACACGGGACTGGCCACTCACACTCTCACCTCCCTGAGAGCAAAGATGAAGAAGTTCTACCAGCCGACGCTCAAGAGTGCGCTCCTAGTCTCGGCGATCAGAGGAACGCTCGGAGGAGCGGGCAGATGAGCGGTCGGAGTAGTGGCCATCGTCACAAGCCCAGTGAGGAACGGAGTAGTGGGGAGGGGGGGCGTAGTATGGAGGGCCGGACGGTGGTGGCACCCAGCCCCAGGGGCTGGGTGCAGGTGGTGTTGGTTGGAGAGGAGCGAGGGTAGTAGACAGGGCCGAGGCAGATGAGGAGGATTAGGAGGACGCCACTGTCATGGTGGCAGCAGCAGATGAGCCGGTGACACCGGTTCGGGTCCAATGTGCACGCATGGAGGAAGCAAGGCGTGCATCGTCGTGAGGGACTGAACATTTGGGCGCAGAGTGGCCGGCGGCACCATAGTTCCAGCAGGTGACGTCAGCGACAGAGCAGGTAGAGCCCTTGTCGCCACGCCCACCCCCACGCCCTTTGCCCCCACGGCCACCACCACGGCCGGAGCTGGAGCCACTGTCCCCCCCGCGGCCAGCAGACTGTGTGGAGTTGACTGACGCCTGAGAGGAGGAGGTAGTGGATGATGCCGCTGCAGAGGTGGAGGGTGAGGAGGTAGTGACTGCTGCAATGGCGGCACGATGCATGCGTTTGTTCTGGAGAGCGTTCCACCAGTCAGTGAGACGTGCAACAGTGAAATCAAAGAGGGGACCAATCCCCGGTGGGGAATCAGCAGGGACAGGTGCAGAGGCAAGGCACTCAAGTTCTTCTTGGGAGACATGGAGATACAGGTCAGCCAGCTCAGGGATGAGGCCAACGACAATGGACAGACATGCGGAGAGAGGTCCGGGGGCGGCCTTGCCAAGGTCACGCAGCAAGCGCAGGCTGCGCGCCCAGTACTCATCTGCCGTCTCGTCAACTCGCATCTGCAATGTGTTGAACTGAACAGTGAGTGCGCTCTGAGCAGCATGCCCAGTAATAGTTTTGCGGTGGCGGATCAGCGCATAGGCACCCACTGGGTCTGCATTGATGCCTCGAATTGGGTCCGCATTGTACGTACCGATGTCATTTGGAAGATTGTCAAGGCCAGCGTTGATAAGGGCTCGCACAGCATGGGCAGCCTCTGTTGGCTGAGGCACAAAAGGCGGCTTGGCAAGCGAGTAATACTCCTACAGCAATTCACCCTAAGCCTATGCGCTGAAGCGCGTCTCCCAGGATGTGAAGGTGAGTTTTGAGGTGAATTGCGGGGCCGGCATCTCAAAATCTTTCTGCTGCACTGGTGGGAGAGCACGAGCAGAGGCTGTTGCAGCGGGGAGAGAAGGAGAGGAGGAGTTGGTGACACCACCAACAGGCGTTGCTGATGAGTCAGTAGACCCTGATTGAGCAGCAGGGAGAACGGCAGTAAAATCTGGGACAGAGCGGAGACGCTCAAGAACCAACACGGCCACCGTGGCGGCCAGGTCCTGCTGTGCTTCCCGCTCACGGTGCAGCTCATCCTCCACCTTTCGGCGTTCATCCTGCGCCTCGCTAAGTGCGGCCTGGAGGGCCTCTAGATTGTCTTCTGGTATAGGCATGGTGAGAAGGAAAAAAAAACTAGAGCACGAATGCAAACACAGATAACAGAGGGGAGGCAGTGAGTGTGAAATGCAGAGTGAGGGATGGTCTCACCGAACTAGTGACGGGGCAACAAGGCGAAGAGAAGAGCCACCACAGCTGCTGCTGAGGAGAAGAGCACTGCCACCCATCCTGTGACTGCCACTGTTAGGCACAGAAGGCCTGTGACAGTGGCTCCAGTCACTGCCGCAGATGCAGATGCAACGAGGACCCCTGTGGTGACGTGTGGACTCAGCTCACGTGGAGCACCTGTGGGGGTCAGGATAGCTGCTGTGGTGGAGGCACGGATGGAGCCAACGGCAGCTGCAATGGCATCAGCGGTGGATGAGGCAGCGGTGGCGACAGAAGCTGCTGCTGCTGTGACTTGGGTGGTGATGTTTGCTGCGGCTGCGGCAAGCAGCGTGAGAGAAGATGTTGCGTGGGCGTAGGTGTCGGCTGCACGACCCACCATAGTCTGAGTGGGAGTCCTGTAGGCACCGGCAGTGGCAGCAATAGTTGCTGCGGCCCCTGCTACTACATCAAGAATGGCCCCCGCGAGGCCGATGGAGTCTGTGTACACTAAAAGCAGAGGGATGACGCCAGGTACCTCCGGTGTTGGAGACGGTCCAGCAGGTGTGGCAGCAGTGGGGGACGGATCGGCGGTGGCGTTGGAGGTAGATGCAGACCTGATTGGTGGGGTGTCAGCTGGCGGTTGCATGGTTGGAGGACGAGGGGGTGATGGTGGCAGATCGTCCGTAGTGTAGACCAGTAGGTTGATATCTTCCTCCCGTGCAACTGCTTCCCTCTCCAGATCCTCTTGCCAGTAAGAGGAGTCAAGCATGCGAAACCAGAGTGGTGTGTCGTTGTCTGGAGGCGTGGGAGGGTCGTAATCCCGTGGTTCCTCCCATCCGTGGTCAGCGTGACGTGCTGCAGTGCAAGGAGAATCAAGCTCCTTGTCCAGGGGCTCGTCGAGCGGTGGTGAATCCAGGATGGCTACTGTGGCTGCAGTAGTAGCTGAAGAGCAGTTACGGAGAGCAGAGAGGGGATTTCACAAGCTGCTGTGATAGCAAGGGAGAGTGATAAGCGCTCGAGCGCAGCGGGGGGACAGGAAAACTGCCGGGTGAGAGGAACACCCGCAAGTCACGGACACCCGAGGACAACCGTGTGCAGTCGAGAGTGACTACAAAGAAAAGCTGATAGCTGCGAGAGCAGAGAGCGTTAGAGGCACGCGAGAGCAGCCGGGTGAGGCAAGAGCTCTCCGAGAGAAAAGAGGAGGCGGGAGGTGCGGTGAGGGCCCGAGAACCACGGAAGACCTCGAGAACAGCCAAGAACGGCTGGAGAGAGTAGTGGGATGACTGAGAGCAGTGCGAGGGCCGGGAGAGATTCCAGTAGCTCGCGGCAACGAGAGGCGGTGTGCACGTGTGAGCGGGTAGGAGAGAAATCGCGAGGCCCCAGGACATGAACGAGCAATCTCGAGAGATCGAGGGTGGTGAAGCCGAGCAGCTTAGACGGCTGCTACGAACTGGCGAGTAGTGAAGACGGGGAGCAGACGCGAGAGCGGCTGCAGTGATGTACCGACCATGGGAGACAATGGCCGCGGAAGCTTCAAGGACCAAGACCTCGGAATGGTGAGAGAGAAGGCTCACGCGCTCTGATACCAGTAGTTGCTAGGAAGTTGCTTAGCTAGCCTGTTCATGTGTGGTGAGGCGGGAGAATGCAACAAGCACCAACGAGCAAGACATGCCATGGATGCGGTAACTTGTTTGCAAAGTTTGCACTCAACTCAAGACAAGAGAGAGGAGGGGAGCGAGCGAGACTAGTACCGGTGAGCACTCACTCACCACGAGCATCAAACTCTAGTGTACAAGTGCCGCCACCCGGGGGTCGAGCCCGACCTCTCGGAATAAACCGAGGGCGGCTGCTCACCGATGCACGGTCAAAAACCGGCACGATGGCCCCCTAAGGATCAGCACCCGGGAAAATACAGCTCCCCCACCAAATGCAAAGCAAAACATGATGCAGGGCACGGCGATGAAAATGTACGAGCCCTAGCATCTACCGCATCACAGAGAGTCGTAGAAAATCATGAGAGTCATGCCATGGTCACATTTTTGTGCCAGAAGACACTCCTGGGTCCAGTAGCAGCAGCAGCTTGAGGGCGTCGACGGCTTCAGCCAGGAAGGGCGTGTCAAACACTTCCCCAGGTGGGACCATTGTCACTTAATCTGTACATGAGTGTGTGAAGAGTGTGGGAGGTAAGAGGGCATAGAGTTGTGAGTGGCCAACGAACTTCACCACTCCTCCGGGATGTTACTGTACACCAGGATGTCGTCAAGGTATACCACAACAAAATTGTCGAGGTATGGGCGAAAAATGTTGTTCATTGCCGCCATGAACGTCGCCATGGCATTCGTAAGTCCGAACAGCATTACCGTGAACTCGAAAAGACCGTAGCGAGTTCGGAACACAATCTTCTAAATGTCGGCATCTACTGCACAAATCTGACGATAGCTGTTGTATAGGTCGATTTAGTGAAAATTCGAGCCCCTCAAAGTTGGTCGAAAAATTTTTCGGCTCGGGGACGAGGGTAAGGGTTCTTGATGGTTTCGTTGTTCAACGCCGGGTAGTCCACACACATCCGCATCTCGCCAGTTTTCTTTTTTACGAACAGTACTGGTGCGGCCTATTGTGATGTGGATGGGCGAATGAACCCCTGACTGAGCATCTCGTCGAGTTGCTTTTTCAACTTAGTCAGTTCGTGATCACACATCCAAAAAGCCCCTCAAACAGTGGGTCGGCTGCCTGGTTTTGGATTGATGCAATGGTTGGTGTCCCGTTGAGGTGGAAGGGTTATTGGGAGTTCGTCGGGGAAAACATTCGTAAACTCTTGGATGAGTGGTGCGGACTCTTCGGGTACCATCACGAACTTTTTCGGTGCCGATGAGGTTGATGAGGCCGATGAGGGTGATGAGTTAGCTACTGCCACTTTCGCTTCCTCCATTGGCTCGAGATGTACGAGCCAAGAATAAGCTCCTTGTCGTATGCAGTACCAGGCCACGTTGAGCGATATCGGCTGCACAAGTTGTCGCTTTTTTTCTACTACGGCTTCCTCTACTACTGCCACATCTGTTATTTCAGCTCTCGTCTTTTGTCACACG
This sequence comes from Penium margaritaceum, assembly GCA_023375785.1. Lineage (NCBI taxonomy): Eukaryota > Viridiplantae > Streptophyta > Zygnematophyceae > Desmidiales > Peniaceae > Penium > Penium margaritaceum. The sequence continues at coordinate 19,798 of SZWC01021073.1, forward strand.
CACGGAAGTTGTCGCTTGGCACCGTCGATTTCCACGTAGACTTCGTCGCTGTTCTAGCCGACCTGCGGATTGTGACAATATAAGAAATTTTGTCCGAGAATGATTTTGTGGTCACTCATTGGATAGGATCTCCATACCGTTACATCCCGTAGATCTCACGCCTGTAATCATAGTGGTTCTTGGAGTCTCTGTATTTGTAATCCCCGTCGACGGTTTTTTCCTTCAAACACCCCTGGTACGGTCTATAAATCTAGCTTGCTAATCATGTTGTTTCTTACAAAACTGTGAGAAGCTCCTCCATCCAATAGTGCCGATACCACTCTTGCATCCTCGAGGTTGAACTTTTAGCAGTATCGCCGGTTGGTCGTCCTCGTACCCCTCATCAAACTTTGCGATCTCAGAAACCCTTTGCGGTATCATAGGTCATTCAGATGGGAGATCGTTCGGGCTAGATCGCTCCTCACGGACAAATGTTGCGCATTTCACTCTTGCCCTTTGCCATTTCCCGACTCATATTTCTGTGAATTCCTCCCTTTTTTGGCCTGCTCCTTGCTCAAAGAGTTCCAAGTGATATGCTCGACTTTTCTGCATGTGAAGCAGTTACGCATATCTCTCTGGTCGACAGTGTCCACTTCCATCAGAGTCGAGGAATCCCCCCACTTGCTCTTTGCGTTCCCACAATGATTGTGGTTGGGAGGTCGCAGCCGTAGGATTCCGAGATTCGAGTGTAGTAGTCAGCGCTGTCGATTCTTTCTACAACTATGATCATCCACGGTAAGTCGTTTTGGATGCCAAAAATAAAATTTGCTCGTCCGTTATTGTAGTGAACATAGAGCTCGTCGGGGGCCATGTCTACACCAGTGATGACCTCACGGTGTCTCTACGAATACTCTACCACGGTGGACTACTGATGGAGACGCTGGAGCTTGTACCGAGCGTCTCACTTCTCGTTCATCTCTCCAAATCGTGCGAGCATCATGCGTGAGAACTTGTTCCACTCTGTTGTTGGCATCAACGCATATTGCCATTGCAAGTTGGTCTGCTCCACCGGCAGAACGCCTGTGGCCGGTGATACAACACGAGGGTCGTTGGCCGTTAATGATTTTTTGCTGGTCTCATGCTACCGTTGGATGGCCTTTAGATCAGACCACCAACTTTGTGGCGTGCCACGCAAAAGCGCTGCCACAATGTCAATTTTATTTTGATCGTCGTTGACCCCAGCAGCGGTGAAGTACACCTCCAAACTCGTCAGCCACATCCGAACCATGTGCCTTTTGGAATTTGCCGGATTGAACAGTTCTGGTGGGGCCGGACGAATTTTGGGTTCGTTCGAGAATTGGGTATTTCTCTCGACGAGCGCCGCTCCTTGTGCGCTTGCATTGCGAAGTTGAATTGTTGGATTAGATGGCTGTTGATATCCTCTAGTGCACAGATACAATTTGCCAGTTCCTCGTTGATCCGTGCCTATCGTCCGATGCCACCTGTCGTTCCTACTATCGTCGTCGAGGCTGTGAGTAGGGACGGCTGGTTTACCGCCGTTGGATCCGCGACCGGGTTGGTCGTCGGAGCCATAGGGGTTGCTCCAGCTGTCGCATAGCCTGATACGCTAGCGTTTGCTTCCGTTTCAGGGTTCGTGTGCATAGGCACGTTCTGCTCCTCCATCACCGAATTCGTCACCGAAGACTCGTAGCTGGTCGCTGGATGCGCTCGCCCGCTACATGTCGTAGTCTCGAGGTCGGCGAAGTCGAGACATGCAAGATGCGCTGACGGCTTGTGCGAGGTAGTCCTCAAGATGGACAAAGTAGTTGGATGCCTCTCCAGTACCGCTGCGCTCTGATACCAAGTGTTATGCTGAACGGAGCGTAGATGGTGAACAGGTAGAAGTTGCAAGGCAGAACACCATTGAGAATCTGGGACAGTTCAACAATTTATATTTAGCGGTAAGTGTACTTTGATGACACGTGTCGGAATCGTCGAACATATATAGACAAGTGTCGAGTTACAAATGAGGCATAGTCGGGGTCGTTGGGTTGATTGTCGAACGATGCGTGTGGAGTCACGTCGTGAGTGTTCAAATCCAAGAAGCTCAGCCAAGAAGTCGGGGGGCTTGGAGGATCGACGGTGAAGATGCGAGATGCATCTTTATAAATCAATATATGTCTCAATGCATCGAGAAGTCGACTGAAAGGTCGTGATACTTCTGTCGATGATTCCCGAAAGTGGTTGGGGTTGTGAGAAAGTGCAAGAAGGTTTGCCGGAGGGGAGGGCAGTTGGCCGAATCGCCCTCGACCGTTGGGGCAAAAAATTGAGATATTGATGCGCGGTGGGCTATTTGTATAATGAAAAAAAACCCTCTCGGAAGATTAGGTACTCGTGTATGTTTGGTAAATTATATGTTTCTAGGCATATAAAATAAATGATAAATCTATGTCGTTCATCATAAGATAGCATGTCGACGTCCCATGGAAGCGGTATGGACAGGCTGACGTAACTGTTTTCAACCCAAAAACAAAAAAAAACATTTATAAAGGGATTTGTTATTTTTTAGAAGTGGTTTGCGGGGAATTTGCATGGAGGTTCCGAGACTCTCCATGCGTTGAAATCGAACCTGTTCAGCCCCGCTACCGCGGGGTCCAGCAGGTGCCTACACAAAAGTAGTACCCTAAAATCATGTGTTTAATGAGGTGGGTTTGTGTATGGTTTGCATGTCAAAACAGGTAAATTTTCAAAAATGTCCAAAAAATAACAAGGACGGTGTTGTAATGTACCCATCATTTCGCTCGATAGATCAACGGTGTCCATAGTCGAAAAGACAAAGTAGTCGAAAAAGAAAATACAGCGGTGTCCATAGTCGACAACAAAAAAAAGAGCGCTACCCATGTTTTTATTGGGCGAACGAAAACGGGCACGGCTGACATATATTTCATGTATTTAAGTAGTTGGACATGGATTTTGACTTCGAGGACGAAGTCGAACTTCCCTTCATCGCATGCTCGTAGGAGGGGCTTCGCGGCAAAACCTCCCTACGAGCTCGCGATGACCCGCCAAACCCTCCATTTTAACTAGGGGGTTTGTTGGGGGTTTGAGGGGGTTTGCAGGATGTGGCACACGCTGTGATAGAAGAAAAGGCATCTGTCGAGCCCCGGTACAAGCTGGAAACTGTTCTAGTGCGTAGGTTGGAGAAACTGCGTTGTCGATACAGCGTGCGGGTTTCCACGCTCGTTGCTTAGTTTGCTGCCCCCTCAGTCTGCTGCTCTAGAGTCTAAGTCTGAGTGCTGTGGGTTTGTTACTCAGATACGTGTGCACCAGTGTTCGTGCCAGAAAGCAGCTGAGAACTGGAAATGACATATTACGAATTGAGAATGAGACACAATAGGAGACCCCTCCAAGATCCAGCCCCCCCCTGCTCTGTAGAGCTTGTTACTTAGTTCACCAGCCAATCAGAAAATAGTTGTACTTTCAGGCAGGCAGGTTTTATCGGTGAACCCTGCCAGACGGCCGACAGCCCAAAACCCAGGCGTCGTCCGTTTTGCCTCAAAATTGGACCATACCATAATACGCACGCTGCGAACGCAGTCGTGCGGTCAGAATCAGCTAGAAAAATAGTAGTCAATAGTTATAGCCGCCTAAACCCTGGCGGCGTCTACTCTAGTCCCCGATACCAACAGTGCCCAAACTCATGAAACTTGGACCCTATGCATGATACAGTGCTGCGAATGCAACAGTGCAATCACACACAACACTGGATGAGTGTAGACAGCAAAAGTAGCGGCAGATACTGCTAGCGGCATGACTGCTGAGGAGGTCTGTCAATGAAGCTAAGCATGTAGAAGAGCGGAGGAGGCGCCAGAGAACTGCGTGTAGGCCTCAGCGCGCGTTGGTTCCACCAGACGACACTCCAACAGCGTCACGTTTCACCGTCAGTCATCTGCATGCTGATGTGTACAAGCCAGGAGGACACAACAGAGTACAATGAGAGATGCGTGAAAACCAACACTCCCCCATGACTCACAAGTGTAGTGCACATGGACGGTTAGAGAACACAGAGACCAAGAGGGTAGGGGAAGAGAGAGGGAGAGGGAAAGGACCTCACGAACACACACCAACCGCACTCACAGCCTTCTTGAACGAGTCACGCTTAAGTGTCTTCGTCAAGAAGTCAGCTAACTGCCGTGCCGTCTCAATCCACACAATACTAATGCTGCCGTCATGCAACAACGAACGCACATAGTGATACACGAAGTTGATATGCTTTGTGCGATTGTGATGCACGTCGTCATAGTCAGCAATGGCCATGGCACTCTCATTGTCACAGTGCAGCGTGATGGATGCAACTGATTGACGCAGCTCCGACAACAGGCGACGTAGCCACACACTCTCACACACGCCAGATCCAAGTGCCACATACTCAACCTTAGCAGTGTCGCGTACAATGTAGCCTTGCTTGCCGCTATGCCAGGACACAACCGTGTTGCCAACAAGAAAGATCCAGCCAGTGCGACTCTTACCGTCCGGACTGCCGGCCCAAACACTGTTAGTGTAGCCTGCCACCACAACGGACGATTGTTGACGGCACGTGAGGCCTCGCCGTGGAGTCAAGACAACATAGTGTAGTAGTCGAATTGCGGCCTCAAAGTGAAGGCAACGCGGCTCCTATGAGAACTGTGCCAGGAGGTTGACGGCAAACGCAATGTGTGGACGCGTCGTCGTCGCCAGGAACATGGACTGGCTCGAGGACACGCAAGTACGTGGTCACATTGACTGGCTCTCCCACCATGGCTGGGTCACGGCTCTTGAGCATCGCCTGACCATCGGGTGACATGGGTGAGGATGCTCTGCGTATGAGGAGCAGGTCCTCAGCGGAGCGCCCGGACAAGGTCAAGACGTAGGCGGCGTGATGGACGTGTAGAATTCCCATGGAGAGATCATGCTCAAGCTCCATACCCAGAAATACTCGTGCTGACCCGAGGTCCTTCATCTGGTAGGCAGCATGCAGCAGGTCCTTGACCTGCTGGATGACAGCTACATCTGGCAATGTGATGAGTAGGTCGTCGACATAGACCAAGACAGCGTCAAAGGGCTGGCCTCACGGACAAATAAGTAGTGCGGGTTCAACAGTGCTGCGGAGGAGGCCACCACTCAGAAGCGTGCGACTGATCTACTGGTTCCAACAACGCGCTGACTGCTTAAAGGGCCTTCCGCACCTTCCAGACCTTGGTGGAACCATCATTGAAGCCAGGGGGCTACACCATGTAGAGCTCCTCGTCCTCCAGAGAGCCATGGAGAAAGGTGTTGATTACATCCATCTGATGCAGTTCCCACTTGTACTGGGCAACCATGCTGAACATCACTCGGCTAATCAAGAAACGACCAACCGGGATGAAGATCTGGTCATAATCGACCCCGAGGATCTGAGGAAACCCCTTGGCCGTAAGACGGGCCTTGTACTTGTCCAATGACCCGTATGGCTTCCACTTTCGCTGGAGGACCCACTTGGCGCCGATGTCCTTTTGCCCCGGGGTAAGTTCGACAAGCTTGTTGACCTGATGTTGCCGGATCACTTCAAGTTCCTCCGCACTTGCAGCCTCCCAGTGTACGGCCTCAAGAGATGTCCGGGCCTAACATTGGTTGGATGGGTCCACTAGTCACACTCTGGGGAGGACAGCGAGGGCGCATGCGTCTTGTGTCCCAGGTGGCAAGTGCGTGAGTGTGGTCGCAATGGCACATCGGTGCTTCTGATGGAGCAAGGCGTAGCCCAAAGCCGGCCCCAGATCCAGGTCACTGATGACTGACAAAGTGGCCAGGCCAAGCGCCTTAGTGCCAGGGTCCCCACTCACGACTGTGGGAGTGGGTCTGCCAGGATGTGTGGAGCCTCGTGGTGTGACAGAGGGGTCGTGGCACGAGAGGGCGCGAGGAAGCAGCCTGAGTGCTTAATCTTGGCCTGGGTCAAAGGCTCCCTCCCGGACCACGTGTGTAGCACGCCGACACTGACAGGGCAGTCGGCCCGGTGGAGATGGCAGACTCAGATGGGGGAGCCGGCCCAGTGGAGGTGGCAGACTCAGACGGGGAAGCCGGCCCGGTTGAGGTGGCAGGCTTGAGGGGGAAGCCGGCCCGGAGGAGGTGGCTGACACGGACAGGGAAGCCGGCCCTGAGGGGCTGGAGGACACGGGCGAGGAAGCTAGGCCACATGGACTGGCAGCAACGGCCGGGACAGCCGGTCCTGAGGGGATAGCGGACACGGGCGGGGAAGCCGGCCCAGAGGGACTAGTTGACACGAACGGGGCAGCCGGCCCTGAAGGGCTGGCGGACATGGGCGAGGCAGCCGACCTAGAGGGGCTGGTGGACACGGACGGGACAGCCGGCCCAGAGGTGCTGGCGGACAAAGACGGGGCAGCTGGCCTAAAGGGGCTTGCGGACACGGATGGGACAGCCGGCCCGGAGGGGCTGGCGGACACAAACGTGGCAGCCGACTCGGAGGGGCTGGCGGACACGGACGGGACAGCCGGTCCAGAGGGGCTGGCGGACACGGAAAGGGCAACCGGCCCGGAGGGGCTGGCAGACATGGACGGGGCAGCCAGCCCAGAGGGGGCTGGTGGACACAGACGGGGCAGCCGGCCCTGAAGGGTTAGCAGGCGTAGACGATGGGAGGCCCGGACACGTCTGAATGGAGGGCGGACCCACCACTCCCCCACGCGATAGGAGGAACATCGACACGCCGGAAACGAACGAGATCGTGGAAAGATAGGTCCTCAGAGAAGAGGGTGTCCCATGACTCGACTATGCAGAGCCGGGAAGGATTCCAAAAGCGCCATGCCTTCGACTTACGCGAGATGCCAAGGTAGGTGCAGGGTCGTTCGCGAGGTTTGAGCTCGCTGCCCTGGTGTAGGGCATGCGACCACACGATGGGCACGCAACCCCAGACACGAGCCGGGCAAAGATCGGCATGCTCGCCGCACTAGTGCTGGTATGGTGTGGACTGGCAGGAAGGGGTTCGTGAGGAATCCGGTTCCAGACCCATGTCATGTAGGTCATGGGTTCGAAGTAGAAGCCATCGGAGAGACCAGACTCGACCCACATAGTGGGGACGGCGTCGGCCATGGTGTGGTTCCACCGTTCAGAGAAACCGTTCTGGACTGGCGTGTACGGTGCCGACGTCTCGTGATGGGTGCCTCGGGATGCGAGGAAGAGTGTGATCTCCTCTATAAACTCGCCACCACAATTAGAGGGGAAGTGGCAGAGAGGGTGACCACACTCGTGCTCAGCACAGACCAGCCAGTCCCTAATGGTGGGGGTGACATCGCTCTTCTATCGAAGACAGAAGACCCAGCGGTAGCGGGAGAAGTCATCGGTGAGGGTCAGGACGTAGCGTCCGTGCTCCCCGGTGGACTATGTCTGAAGGAGACCCATGACATCAGAATGGACCAAGTCCAAGGGTCCGGATGCATAAGAGGCTGACAATGGGATAGGAAGACCGATGCATCTTCCCCTGAGCACAGTCAAAGCACTCAGTAGGACACGGTAGAGGAAATGAGTGTCGATCAAGACCCTTGGCTAGTTGAATGCAAAGCATGCTATTGATAGCAACAGAGTGGACGTGGCAAAGGCGGCGGTGCAGAGCCAACAAACACATGGCAAGTGTCGGCAGGAAGTGAGGAGATGGAGGAAGGTGCAGAAAAGCGCAGCACGTGTCACAAGTTACCACAGGCGATGGCATGCAGGACGACACGAACAGACGGATGCAATGACACAATACCGACACCACAGGAGTGCAAGACATCCATGCTCATGCGGTCAAGTGCAGTGACAAACAGAGGGCTGAGCTCAAGACCGAGGACGAAGAGGACGTCGGTCACAAAAGACATCGCCAGCATGCCCACGGAAATGAACGACACCGACGCCACGAACAGGTAAGACCTGACCAGAACCTTTCTGAACTCCATTAAAATCAGTGACGGGACCAAGGACACTGAAGGCCTCGCGTGAGGCCTTCATGTGATGGGTGGTCCCAGAGTCGATGATCCAGGTCTCAGACGCGTCCAGGACAGCTGTTGCCAGATCATGAGTGGTCACGTGGCAGTGAGCAAGGGATGTAGATGCGGTCAACGAGGGTGAAAACCGGTGCATCCAGTCATCGAGCCAGGTGATATCATCACGAAATGAAGTAGGTGGAGAGGGAACGACAGAGGACAGGATGGACAAAGGTACATGGCACAAACGTAGCACAGACTCTGTCATACAGGGAAGTGTAGGAGAACCAACGATGATGCAACTCACACTTCCCTGGGGAGGAGGGCGAGGAAGGTCGAGCTGGAGTGGGATGAAATCCTCCAGCTGACGCTCACGGGCAGAGGGTCCGACCGAGTACACCAACTGCGGCGTGACGGCACCGGAGTCTAGGAAGGAGGAAGACGCTAGTGATGGAGGAGCGTGCGCGGACATCTGTTGATGATACTGCGGTGGAGCTATCACGGGTGGCGCGGATGTAGCAGGAGCAATGACAGTCACGACACCGGTGGCGAGGCGACGCTCGCGCTGGCGACGCATGGTGCCGATGACTCGCGCCTCGTCTGTCAGGAGTGGACACGTGTACCACCCGTGGCCTGACTGACCACAGTTATGGCAGACGAGGCTCCCGCCGCCGGACCCGCTAGACTGTTGTTGTGGCCCCTTACCCTTCTTTCCCCTGCGCTTCTTGTCGGACGAGAAGGCGCCTCCAGAGGAAGCAGTTGTTGCGGTGGTAGGAACAGCCACTGAAGCGATGGTAGGAGATGCGAGGGACTCTGTGCACTGGATATGTGACTCCTTACGAGCCTCCTCGATGCAGAGGAAGAGCTTGTATGCCCGGAGCATGAGGGTACCATGGGCAACAATCGCAGCGAGAACCTCCTGGGACTAGTGAATAAAAACGTGGGGAAGAGTGGCGCCGCACTGGATGATCAAAAGCGCAGAGAGAGAGGCTAGTCAAGCGTCTCCGAGGCGGCGTAAGATGTCCTCTACATGTTTCCAGTAGTAGGTGACCGTCTTGGTCTCTCCCATGCGGAGGGAGTAGGCGGCTGGTCTCAGCCTCACTAGAGAGGTGATGAGGGTGCGTGAGTATTTACCATGCAGCTGCGGGGTCAGTGAGACTGGCAGTAGTGAAGTCGCCGAGGAAGGGCTCGAGGGCAAGACGTGCAGCTGGAGGGGTAACCAGGACGAGGGTACGCACGTCGCAACCGACGTCATATATTTGGTTGGCCCGGGTGGCGTCGAAGGATAGGACGTAGTAGGGCCATAGGCCCTCACCTTGTGTCCAGATCCGGAAGCTGAGCTCCTAGCTTCGGAACTGCTCGCGAGATTGAAGCGGCGATGGTGGGGCTTTGAAATCATTTGGCCTGCAGCCGGCACCCAGAGTGGGGCCTAGAACTGATATCACCGTCTGTAAATGACACTGGGTGTCTTGCTGTGCAAGGTACTACGTGGCATAAGATACCGCAGGGTTCGCGCATTGGTGGAACAAAGGGTGCTTGTGGAAGCTACTGTTGTAGTTGTTGCTATGACTGTTGATGCTACTATTGCGGTTGCTGCTGCGGCACCAGGTACAGCAGTTGTGTCAGCAGCAGTAGTTCCGCTAGCTATTGTGTCAGCATATCGAGCTGCTGGCACAAGGCGACGAGTGAATCTGTCGGGCTAGCATGACCAATGATAGCGCCTGCGGGGTGTTGGTGCTGCTGCGTCTGATGCAGTTGTTGTAGCGGTGGATGTTGATGTAGTTCTTGTTGCTGCTGTTGTTGTTGTTGCTACGACTGCTGCTACGGTTGCTACTATTGAGGTTGCGGTTTCTGTTGCTGCTGCTGTAGCGGCTGCTACTGCAGCTGCTATATCGGCTGCTGCAGCGGCTGCTATAGCTGTTGCTACTGCTGTTGCTACTGCTATTGTAGTGACGGTAGCTGGATTTTTTGTTGCTAATGCTGCTTTTGCTACTACTATTGCTATTGTTGCTACTGCTACTGTTGATGCTGCTGCTACTGCTGTTGTTGTGGTTGTTACAGTGGCAATATCTACTACTGCTACTCTTGCTGTTGTAACTGCTGCAGGTGCTACAAGAAGGGGGGTCCTCCGGCAGAGGAGGACCCCTCCTCTCTGTCTGCCATGGTGCCTCTCGTATTCTTTTTATGCTGCTGAGTCAAAAGTGACGAGAGCTTCGGATGGTTGACGTCAGTAGCTGTTGCTAGATTATCTGTAGGGTTACTACTCTTGATGTTCTAGTTTCTTTTTTTTGTTCTTGACGTCAGCAGAGACATCAGTGGTGACATCAGTTGAGGATGGCTGATGTCAGTAGTGGCTGTTGTTGGAGCCGATGCTGTATCAGCTGCAGGGCTGTTGCTGCTACTGCTACAACTGCTGTTGCTACCGCTGCTGCTAATGCTGCTACTAGCCTGTTGCTGCAAATGCTACTGCTACTGCTACTGCTGCTGCTACTGCTATTGTGGCTGTTGTTGTTGCTACTGTAGTTGTTACTTCTGCTGCGCCTAATGTTGCAGCAGCTACTGCTACTGCTACTATTACTGTCACTAAGCTACTGTATGCTGTTGCAACTGTTGTGGTTGCTGTAGCAGCTGTGGTGGCTGCTGAATCTGCTGTAGGGCCACCTACGGGTGGGGTAATCCTTTTTTCTTCTTCTTTGTTCATCACTGCAAGATGCGAGGTCGCTGCTCACTACGAACAGCGATCTGTGAGCACCGAGCTCGCTACTCACTGCTAGCTACGAGCAACGAGCTCACTGCTCGCAGCTCGCTGCTCATTGCGAGCGGTGGGCTGCGAGCAACTGTTGCTGTTGTTGTTGGATGCTAATGCAGCAGCTGTTGCTAGCTGCTACTGGTGGCTGCTGGGTACTTCTCGCTGCTGCTGTTGTTGAAGCTAGTTGTTGTTGCTGTTCCCTACTGCTGCTGGCTGCTATTGATGCTTGTTGCTGCTACGCACTGCTACTGTTACGCATTGTTGCTACTGGCTACTGCTGCTGCTCCCTGTAGTGAAATGCTCCTGCTGTAAGCAGCCACGAGCTGCTACTGCTGCCGGCTACTGCTACTACGCATAGCTCCTGCTGGATGTTGCTGCCACTGCTCGCTGTTGTTGCAAACTGTTGCTACTACTGCAGGCTATTGCTGCTCTTGCCAATCACTACACCTGGTTGACATTGCCACGTGTTTTGTCGCCAGCAGGACGTGGGTTGCCGCTCACCTCCTTGCGTCAGACGTGGGGGTCAGTCCTGTCAGAAAAATCCGGCAATATTTCCCCAAGCCAAGTGGCCGTGGGGAAAAATCTGACGTCGACACCAAGCGGGTCAATGCTGCCGGGAAAAATCCGGCATCATTTCCCCTGCACTGGCACGTATGGACGTCCACCGGCGTAGTCAGGAACTTGTGCGCCAGTTTTCTACGGCTACTGCTGCGCTCTGGCTCTGATACCAAGCTTGAAACTGTTCTAGTGCACAGGTTGGGGCAACGTACGGGCTTCCACACTCGTTGCTTAGCCTGCTTCTCCCTCAGTCTGCTACTCTAGAGTCTAATTCTGTGTGCTCTGGATTTTTTACTCAGAGACGCGCGCCCCAGTGTTAGCGCCAGAAAGCAGCTCGTGACTAGAAATGACTGATTAAGAACTGAGAATGAGACACAATGGGAGACCCCTCCAAGATCTAGCCTTCCTCAGTTCTGTAGAAAATTACTCTATTTTCAGGTAGGCATATTTTCTCGGTGAGCCCTGCCAGACGGCCGACAGCCCAAAACCCGGGCGTCGTCCGTTTTGTGTGATAATTGGACCATACCATAATACACACACTGGAAACGCAGCCGTGCGGTCAAAATCAGCTAGAAAAATAGTAGTCAAGACCACCTAAACCCTGACGGCGTTTACTCTAGTCCTCGGTACCAACAGTGCCCGAAACTCATGAAACTTGGACCCTATGCATGATACAGCAATGCGAATGCAACAGTGCGGTCACACACAACACTAGACGCGTGTAGACAGCAAAAGCAGCGACAGAGACTACCGACGGGTACGACTGTCGAGGAGGTTTTCTGATGGAGCTGAGCACGTAGAAAAGAGGAGGCTCCAGCGAACCGCATGTAGGCCTCAACGTGTGTCGGCTCCACCAGACGACACTCCATCAGCTTCGCGTCTCACCGTCAGTCATATACACGCTGATGTGCACAAGCCAGGACACAACAAAGTACAATGAGATATGCGTGAAAACCAACACTACCGTGGGGCCCGGCAAGTACCCGGGTAAGTAAAACAATAAAACCCAAACCCCCCAGTGTAACAAGGGGGTTTGTCGGATATGGGGGAGGGATTGCAACATGCAGCGCACGCAGTTATAAAAGAAACGGGATCTGCCGGACCCCGCTTACATGGGACCCGGCAAGTAATCCCAAACCTTCCAGTTCAACTAGGGGATTTCGGATATTGCGGGGGGGGTTTCGAGATGCGGCACACGCGAACGCGCAAGTTTTGGAGTTTGCACTTGCGAAATCCAAAACTCGCGAGATGGTTGCTTTTGACATCGGCGAGGCTAGTGTCAGCACCGTCCACATTGCCCTCGAAATCAGCAAAGTTCGACTTCGAGGGCGTGGGTACAGTTTTCCTTTTTTTTTTCTTTTTCGCTTGCACAATAAAAACCATGGGCACCGCCATCATTTTGTTTTCGTCTTCGGACACTGCTGCCTTTCTGATTTCGACTATGTACACCGGCATCTTTCAGTTTTTTACTATGGACAACGCTGATCTATCTAGCGAAACGATGGGCATAGGTGTATTTTGAACCAAAGAACAAATGGGGAGCTTTTAACTCCCCATTCTTCAAGTGCTCGGGGTTCTGAACGACGGGCGTCGGCCGAAATCACTGGAGCTTGAAGACCCCCTCTCCCCCCTCCCCCCCCCCCCCCCCCCCCGCCCCGTAGGCCTCTTTCTACCCACTCAACCACTGCACTAAATTGCGAGGGCCTCGGTTGGCTAGCCGTTGGCTGGTGGGCTGCGGGAAGGCAGGGGAGGGGGATTGCCGACGGTTGAAGAAGTGCCGACCGGCATTTTCGTCGCGCGAATCCCAACCCCCACCCCCTCCCCCCTCCCCCCACCCCTCAATGCTATTGCTGCTGAAATGCGTCTAGGACATGCTGGATGAGACATGAGCTTTGGTGGTGAGCGGGAGAGATGCAACGCCGAGATTTGGCTAAGTCTGGAACGAATGAATTAAGAATCAAGGAGAGAGTAGAATGAGCCCTCATGAGAGCTTATGTTTTGGAGACTGACGGCTAGTCCACCAGGCCCTGTCATCCCCGTCCCGCCAAAAGGCACGAACAGGGAATACACGGCACAGAACACGAAACGACACGATGGAGGTCTCCCGAGGCAGTGGAACAGTCAGTTGAGTGCCCGGGTTTTGGCCGACAAGAAATATGTAATATACCCCAAACATGTCCAGACTCTACTGTGTGTGACACAGTACAATCACCGACCAGGTAATTTTAGGCCTCCCGAGACGCCGGAACATGTAACCGGACGTCTGGTTCTCAGCCACATACAAACTACACATGTATGATAAAGGGTCAATAAAGACTAGATAAATCAGTGCTGGACCTCGCAAAGTACCGATACAAACCACTTTGTACCCGGGTCTCAACCACAGGAGGAGTGCACAACATGTCAGAGACTATGCAGTGAATTTCTATGAGGTCTCCGAGAACACTGGCACAAACCACCTAATGCCCGGTTCTCGAACACCGAGAAAACTCTATCAAACATGTATGAATGAACCATCAAAACAAACTCGGATGCTCTCGCTGTTGTGATTTGTGACGTTCCTGTCGACCTGTACAGTTTACTGTGACCACTCGGCCGTGTCCATACTCGTGCAGATCCCTGATGCGGACCCAGGCGGTACCGATGCGTCGTCCGGTGGCGGACTACCGGCTTGGAGCTGACCGACGGCCGTTCCAGAGCTCTGGACGCTACCCGGGACCTCCTACAGTTTTTCTGCAGCACGTAGGACTTTATCGGTGGACTGGCCGTGGGCCCGATTTGCATGTTTTTGCATTGTGTTTCCACCGTTCGATGCCGGATGCATGCATGTGACCAGTCGTAGCGTCCGGCTTGTGATTCTGCATGTCTAGGTTCAGACGGCGTAGCATTCTGACATGTGTGCGCAGAGTTACGGCCAAAACAGTGGTTTTGGGCCGGTTTTAGGACAGATCTTGCACTGCCGCGTGCGATACCCGCCGTGCTCCGCGGCAGGTACTTATGCCATGGACCTGTCATTTGTCATTTCTCTCTGCAAATGCTATTGAAGCATTCTGACACTTTGCCTTGTGTCGCCTAGCCAAACCCTTGCCGTTGCGTGCACGACTTGTGACTGTCGTCACCGTCTGACCAGGCACTGACGCCTCGTCAGCGGCCGTGTCGCTAGGACGCTTCTACGCATCTTCTTATGGTATCAGAGCAGCGAGACCTCTCTCGCTGAGCTGCGCCGCAGAGACGCAGCACCGGTAGCAGCAGTGAGAGTCACCGCCGCCGCCGTATCCTGGGACTCGTTGCAGCCGTTTTCAGCAGCGACATCACCACGCAGTCCCGTCCACCTCACCCGGTGAGCTGTGGCAGTCACCAGCTCCAGCAGCCAAGCCAAGCAGCAGCAGCAGCACCGGGTGGCAGCAGCAGTCGTTTCTGGCTGGGAATTCTGACAAAAAAAATAGGGAAGCAGCTTGCAGCACCAGCTCGCTCGCAGCAGCAGCTCGCAGCGCGAATCGGCGGCTGCGAGCAGCAGCAGCTCGCAGCGGAAGTAGCAGCGAGCAGCAGCAGCGGCAGCGAGCAGCACCAGTGGCAGCAGCAGCCGCGGGTAGCAGCAGCAGCGCGGCGACAGCAGCAGAAGCATTGCACGCGTTGCAGTGCCAGCAGCAACAGTAGCAGCAGTAGCATTGCAGCAGCAGCAGCAGCATTGCAGGAGCAGCAGCAGCAGTAGCAGCTACAGCAGCGGAGCAGCAGCAGCAGCGGCCGCAGCGACAGCAGTGCTGCGGAGCATCAGTCGCGACTGCTGTGCTGCGTAGCAGTGCTGCGCAGCACTGCACAGATCTGCGCAGATCTTCGCAGCTGCGCAGCTCAGCAGCCGCGCAAGGGGGGTGACGAGGTCCCCCCCACCCCGCGCGAGGGGGTGACGAGGTCCCCCCCCCTTGGCCGCGGAGCGGCTGCACGCTCGCGTAGAACCGCGAGACACAAAAAAAATCGAGCTGACGTCAGCATTTCTGCTTGCTTACATCATCAGTTCGTGCTGACATCAGCAACCACCTGCTGATGTCAGCACCATACTTAGCCAAATTCTTGGCCGGACAGTAAAAAACTGCTAGCGTCTCAACTCCTCGAGAAACGCTGGCGCTTTCAAAATCTGACAAACTTGACCTGTCCACCCATACTGAGAGGCGACATGGACTCGTCGGACAACAAGGGGAAGGCGACAGATGATCCCTCCTCCTCATCTTCTGGTGTCCTGAGCCCACGCTCACAGGCCATTGAGGATCTGCGGAGCCAGCAGGTTGAGATGCGTCGCCTACAGCGGGAGCAGACTGATGCCATCCATACGCTGACTGAGCTCCTGCGTAGCCAGTCCACAGTCCCACGGCAGGTTTCCGAGGGGACTGCCGGCGTCGCGGTCTCTACACAGCAGTCGGCCCAGGCACCCGTTACAGGAGCTCAATCTGATCCACTCACCCGTATGCTGACTGAGCTTCTGCGTGGCCAGTCCACAGTCCCTCGGCAGTTTTCTGAGGGAGCTGCCGGCGCCGCGCTCTCTACACAGCAGTCAGCTCGACTTGACCCACCACATTCTGACCTCCTGGATGATGAGCCATTCATGCCAGGCATGACAGACGACTCCCCGGATCATGAGATTCGAGTTCTTTAGGAGCGCCTCCGTCAGCTGCAGACGGGGACCAGATCTCCTGGGATTCCTACGCTGCGACCATCACCCGACTATCCCGGTGACTATCCAGTTACGGGAGCTTTCCCCGTCTCCCGTCCTCCTCAGCCTGCGGTCGCCCTCCCCACGGAGCGGCAACCCAAGGACTTTGAGACACCACCTCCACAGTACATCACTGAGGACGGCTTCGACTGCTGGGAGATCCTCTTTCAGGTTTGGGCCACTTCAGAGGGCGTGTGGCCCTACTACCACAGCCAGTATCAGTCTACAGACCCAGCACAGGTACTGACAGGAGCAAGGGCGCGGCCTCCTCTACGCCATGCCACGCAAGACCGTCGTCGACTTCCGCCTTTTCCTTGGCGAGCCTGGCACAGGCACCGGCGCCGATCCATGCGGAGATTGGGATCTGGCCCTATCCCTGCTGGCCGCAGAGACGCACGCCACCCGAGCAGCACACATTCGTGCCTTCCACTCCCTCCGTCAGGGGCCTGGAGAGCCTACAGCCGATTACTGGCGACGCGCCATGCGCATCTACACGCGTCTTGGGACCTCCGGAGGCACATAGCTATGGGCGCTCCGTACGGTGATGCTCGGAGTTCGTCTTGAGTATACCGACATCTTCACATGGTACAGCGATGCCATCCTTGAGCCTTTCTCAGCCACTCTGCAGCTTCTCCCTTGGGCGCATCAGCTTTTCCTCCAGGTGACTTCAGCCAGTGAGGCAACCGTGGCCCATCAGGAGACTGCCCTTGCTGCAGCAGTCGTCGCATCACCACCATCATCCCTCCTGCAGTCTCCTTCATCGTCCATCATGTCCTCATCTTCCTCCTCCTCTTCAGCCCCGCCCACACCCACTCAGACACAGGGTGTTGCAGCAGCAGCTCAGGGGAAGAAGAAGAAGGGGAAGCGGGGACCAGGTCAGCAGCAGTCACAGCAGCAGTCGTCTTCCAGTGGTAGCAGTGGACGTTCCGTTCACTGCTACAACTGTGGCGGCGCCCATCGCTACACCGAGTGCCAGCAGCCGCTTGACTGGGCGCGGATTACTCGTGGGCTCCAGGCGGCACACACTTTCCGTTCCGCGTCCAGCACGTCAGCCTCGACTTCCTCGGGACGCGTGGCAGCCACGACTGCAGCTGTTCCTGCTTCCCCACCGGCAAGTAGCAGTGATTCGGACCCACGAGACCGCACCATCGCCGAGCTTCGTCACCTTCTGGCGCTCCGCTTTCAGGGAGGTGCGAGTGTGTTGTCACAGCCGAGTGATTCACAGACTGTCGGTCCGTCTGTCCATGTGGCTCGGGATGACTCGTGTGGGGGGGCACAGTCGGCATGTGATGATGATGGGCCTGACTGTACAGATTGGATTCATGAGTCCCACCTTTGTGCCCTTCGTCGTTTCTCCCCACCTATTGCTCAGCGTCCGTCTGAGGCCGAGTGTTCCATTGCCTGTTGTACACTGATGTCCTCCAGTCGTGATGCCGGTGGCACTTGGATCATTGATTCAGGTGCCACTCATCACATGATGTGTCGTCGTAGTGACTTCGTTGTTCTCGGCCCTGTTGCATCTGTTCGTTCCGTTTGCACTGGCTCTGGTCAGTCCTTGCCAATCCAGGGTGTTTGGGTCGTGCGCTTCGATGGTCCGTCTGGCCCCTTGTATCTCTCCGAGGTGCTGTATGTGCCTGACCTTGAGCTCAGTTTGCTTTCTGTACGTGCTTGCACACTGATGGGACTCTCTGTGGAGCACACTGCCGAGTCCGCGACTGTGACTGCCAGTGACACTCGCAGCATTGTTCTGCGTGCCTCTGTTGTGGATGACCTGTACCGTGTTTCCCGGACTTCTGCCCCTTGCTCCACTTCCCCTTCAGCTCGTGTTTTTGTCACTAGTGTTCTCTCTCCTGAGCACCAGCGATTGCTTCATCACCGTCTGTGTCATGTAGGCTCCGAAACTGTGACGAAGCTCGTTAGAACACAACCCGCTCTCGGTCTTGATGCGGCTTCTTTCGAGAAGCCGCCCAAGACCGACTGTCTTTTCTGCGTCCAAGGTAAGATGCATCGCTGTACCTACCCCGATTCACGATCTCGCGCACTTCGCCCTCTTGAGCTCGTCCATTCGGACCTTCTTGGTCCTCTTCCTGTCGAGTCTATGTCCGATAGGAGTCGATACGTCCTGACGCTGACTGATGACTTCACTTGGATGCAGTGGGTCTACAGCCTGCGCCAGAAGAGTGACGCCGCTCTCGCGTTTCGCCTTTGGCCAGTGATGGCTGAGCGTCAGTCCCGCCACACGCTGCACACTTTCCGATCGGATCGTGGCGGCGAGTTTCTAGGCGAGATGGATACCTTCTTTGCTGAGCACGGGATTTTTCACCAGGTCTCCGCTCCTGCTACTCCTCAGCAGAACGGTGTTTCTGAACGGTGGAACTGCACCATGGAGGATGCGGTTCGCGCTATGCGGTCTGAGTGCGGTGTCCCAGAGTCCTTCGCTTTCGAGGGCTTTGCCTACATGACTTGGGTCTGGAACCGCCTCCCGCACGGTCCTCTTCCGGACCACGTCACACCATATGAGCTCTGGCTCATCCAT
Organism: Penium margaritaceum; assembly: GCA_023375785.1. Classification (NCBI taxonomy): domain Eukaryota; kingdom Viridiplantae; phylum Streptophyta; class Zygnematophyceae; order Desmidiales; family Peniaceae; genus Penium; species Penium margaritaceum. The sequence goes on from SZWC01021073.1 coordinate 38,313, forward strand.
CGTGCTGACATTCGTCTCGCTCGCGTCTGGGGGTCCTTGGCTTCCGTGTGGTACACCGAGGACCAGCAGGGGTCCAAGGTCTGACCGCGGGGTCGCTTGTGTGCCTTCGTCGGCATCTCCCCGCGATCGAAGGCCTGGCGATTTTGGGACCCTACCCGTCGTCGTAGTTGCTAGGATGCTTCCTAGGGCAAACACGCGAGAGCACGCATTCACGGGCAAGGGGCTGCTGACGCCATGGAAGTGGGAAGCTTGCCTCCATTAGGTCAATAGAACACAAGACAAGAGACTGAGTAGAGCGAGCGAGACTTAGTAGCCGGTGAGTGTGCACTCGCCTCGGGCATCATGCCCAAGTGAGTGTACACCGCCACCCGGGGGTCGAGCCCGACCGCTCGGCATAAGCCTGAGCGGCGGCTACTCACCAATGCACGGGTAAAGCCCGACAAGGTGGCCCCCAAGGATCAGCACCCGGATAGTGCAGCTCTACACAAGGCATTCATGGCAAGCATGATACAGGGCACGGCAGTTAAAGTGTACGGGCCCTAGCATCTGTCCCACTTATCACTAGAATCAATCCATGGTCATGCAAGTGTCAGACGACACTCTTGGATGAGGCACGCCCGAGATGTCAGCCATGGTAGGATAGCTTGGCGTCTCTCCAAGTGAGGCCATGTCCATCAATCTGTACAGTTGTGTGCACAGGGGTGGAGACAAGGGGAAGAGATGTGTGAGTGACCAACGAACTTCAACACTCCCCCATGACCCGCAGGCAATCACCCCCACACACATACAAGCTCATGAGAATAGAGAACTGTGCAGACACATTCAACCAGGGTTATGGGGACAGATGAGACCAACAGCGTGAGTGGCACTTTTGAAGACATTGCGACTGAGTGCCTTGGTAAGAAAGTCTGCTCTTTGGGACCG